>JAUEJL010135005.1:0-11076 GCA_032274825.1 Drosophyllum lusitanicum | reverse complement strand
AACATATCAAAATGATCAGAATCATGTTAGGAACATCATCATACCTTTGTTTTGAATTAACACCCACAAATCCAATCCTCTACTTTTCCAAGTTTACAACTTTTCTTGCTTTCTCTCTCAAGAACACATACAAACACCCAAAGTCGGTTTTCAAAGTGAAACATATCAGATGTTAACCTCTATAAGGCCCACGTAGGTTTTTCTCAAACAATTAAACATGAGGTGGCCATGTAATACATACACATACACATGCAACACACATAATCAAATCCATATATATATATATATATATATATATATATCCGTACACATACACCCATATATATATATATAAGTAAATTTCTAACTTTAATTAATACCTTAATTAAAATCATTTAATTAAATGCTAAACAAGCAATTAATCAAACCTTAATCATGTATAAACGTACCTTGGCCTACGTAACCACTAGGCCCAAAATCAGGATGTTACAATATATATATATATACAAGTTAGTTCTTTAGGCTGTGCTATGCACAGCCCATAACGTTTTATGTTGATTTTCCAAGCATGAATATATGATGTTTTAAGAATAATATCAAAAGGATGGTGCTTGTGGTGTAATATGAATAAATATTAGGATCGGGGGTTCTAACTTCTAAGGAAGGTGTGCGTTTTGACGTTTTGTTAGTTTAGTTTTGTTCCTATCTTAGAAGAGATGGTTCCCTCTTTTTCACTTGTTCATTAGATCTATTTTATTGTTTGTTGGTTGTCTAGATAATGTTTTGTTAAGGTTGGGGAACTAATTTATCCAATGAGATTTGTCTTGAAAATTTAGTTTATGTATTCTACATATTTATGGTTGCTAATAACCACAGTCTATGGCTATTATCAACCTCAATAAACACCACAAAACAAAAAATCAACGGACTTACTAAAATATTAGAGTTCTGTAAATTTAGGTAGGATTTTTTTAAAGGCAAAGAAAATTTTGTTATATAACAATACATCCATGAGGATTACAAGAAAAGTCTCCTATGAATAGACTTCGAACAAACTTGAGACTAACCTAAAAGAAAAGAAAACAACAAATTAAAACACAAGACTAAAATGACCGAACAAGCCATTAAACCCACAACAAATCCAAAATCTACACTACATACCAAATGCAGCATAGTTGAACTTAAGATACCAAGATGAACACTCATATTTTGGAAATAAAAAGCCTCAACCTACGCCAGCGGCTATGAAATGTAAAAACAGAATTGTACATTCAACACCCCACTAAACATCCAAATTTAGGTAGGATTTGACTAAAAACATAATGAAAATGTTAAATTATCTAATGCATTATGAAGCATTACCTCCTAAGAATTGATTAAAAAAATAGGATAGGTTGAACTTTAAACCATGTATGGCCAACCATAATGTTCAATATTGGTTTCAATTGAGTAAATAATAATAATATTAGCTTTAACAAATATATAGAATGGAATAGTGTCATACTATTTAGTGAACACATGTCAACCTTTGAGGGTAGAAGCTCTTTTTATATAATAGGTAGATATACATTCGACCGTTGTAACTGTAAAATTAAAAAAAACTCGACGTGAATGAGAACCAACGGAAACAAGCGTAAGGGGGGAGGGCAGTGATGTTGGTGTGGGTTACGTACCATCTAGCGCCTGAATGGAAGTGCATAGTCTAAATTCATTTGTATGTACCGGTTTTTATGAAAAAGAAAATACATGTGGATGTGATAAATATAACGTTTTTCAATGAGGTTACTCATCTATACTACTATATAAACCATTTAACATTCTCTCTTCTCCTTAATTTTAGGAGTTCTTAAAATCAATCAAGACAAAATCTTGATCTTTCATTCTATCTAAATTAATCTCATCCATTCTATTTTTAAACATTTCATTCTCTCTTCTAATTTACTTTAACTTTTTATTCATAAAAAATATACTCCCCCACACTAACATACTCTCTCATACAAACACAATTATCTACCCACATCAACATAATTTCTAAAAATTTATTAACTTTTCTCTCCTTATTTCATAAATATAAAATATTTTTCTTATTTTAATGTCTTTTAGAACATATTTGTAAAATTAATATAATAGTTGATGTAAATAAAAGAAAAATTGAAAAAACAGACATGTTGTAGAAATTTTTTCCGTAACATTGAATATTGCGAATAACATATCATTACATTTTTGAAAGCAACGACATATAAAATAAAAACTATTTTCCGTCACAACATTACGTGAGTACGATGCTAGTGTATTATAATTATTTGATTAATACACCAATAAACGGGATTCAGTTTCGTTTATATCAAATCAATCAAATCAAATCAAATATAGTAATAAAACATTTCTAGTGATAAAAATATCTTTAGATTTTTTTTATAAAGAGTAAGAGTGTTACATTACATTTGTCTTGTATCAAATCTCCTACAAGAACATTCCTTGTTATAAAAATACCCCTAATTTTAATTTTTTTTTAAAACTCAATATCATCATATCTGTCTATTGATACAATAATTCAAGACATAAAACATATTTTCGCTTTTATTATCTTCATAATAATTTTTTATTTACGTTTTTAGATGAATAACCTATGAGATTATTTCACTATATTTGATGAATATTAATAATTTAATATTAATATTGTTGAATAAAGAGTAGCGTTATTGTTAGGTGTCATCTGCATGCAACAACAAAATATTTTATGGCCCAATCCAGAATTAATGAGATAGACACTTATCAGGCTCAGCTCAAGTAAAAGAAATAGGTAGCCCACTAAGCCTAGGATCTGGGACTGGAATTATAGTTTCAGCTTTGTTTGTGCATTCCTATTTCCTAACCTCCTCACAGAATAACATGTGTTAGTTTACCAAGTGTATCACAACACTCCATGGATAAATCCTGATATGTATAAAATAGTATCATATATGTCAAAACACATTTTAGTGAGATGATAATGTGCAAAACATTGAGAAATTTAAGTAGCAAATATGTAAAACCTAATTTTTTTTAAAAATAAACCGTTTGAGAAATTGTAGTATAGGTCGATGCGAAGGAATCAACATATAGCAGAAACTTGAGAAAACCTATATGAAATCATATGTCATATTCAAATTGGATAAATTGTAGGAGAAATTTTTTATATAATATTTATCTCTAATAAATCAATCCAGTCTGGGTATTACCAGGTTATACGGGTTTTGGACCGTTCTAGATCGCAACTCAAACATTGCTATTTCGAGAGCCTGAAAGACCGGATCAAACAAAGATCTTAGGCTTGGCTTCGGTTCATTTACTGAGCGAGCCATTCATATGTTTCAGGTTTGAACCATAATTGCCCATCTTAGGTCAAACAACCGATCTTCAGCTCATCCAAATGTGTCTTTGCATTATGCCGAATTGATTTTTGTTAATATTTGATGGTTTAATATAAATGTTTTGGTATGAAGGGTATGATTCATTCGATAGCAAGTTTTTTTGAATGGCAAGACAATTATTATTAATATAAAAAGAACTAGCAAGATGCTAGAATTATAACAATACAATTAAAAACAAGAAGATGGAGAACAATACCAATCTATCAATTTAGTTTTGAAATTACTAATAACTGATCTTTGATTGAGCCAAAAGAACAACAGGCCTTGAATTTGACTAAATATCCTTCCTTGTCTTCCATAAAACCTAAAAAAAAAGTGTAAATAATGCTCATAAAACCAACAAGATTTATATCCTTATAATTAAGAATATCTCTTTATTCTAAAAGATGTGGGTGTTCCAGAATGAATAATGTATCGAATTCTCAGGATACACATATTTCTTTCAAGATGCTACTTGACAGTTGACACAAAAAAATATATTAAAAAGTAAGAACATGGTACAACAAGGATTTTTATACTTTTACCAAAATATTAATAAATAGAAGATGATCCGTACATAACACTTTTAGCTATATATAAAAAAATACAAACCGTTAATACATACAAATCGATAATCCGTAAAATTAATATGTATGATCACTTTTAATGTAAAAATAATTATAATAAATAATAGTGTTAGTGTGTTACCATGATTAAACGCAGAAAGTCATATTGTCCAAGAGGCTCTGCTCCGGTACTCCTCACTCCTATTCAAAGCCCTGCTATCATTCCAATCAAAGGTACAATTATCAACGTGTCACAATCTGGAGGCGAGGACAGTGATCGGGACATCTGTGTCAATCACACCCCATCATAGTCGCCCTATCTCTCATCTCAAGTATGAATACAGTATACGTCAGATTGTGTTTCCCTGATTTTTGTTAGTCAAGCCTCCAGTCTCTGTGTGCGTTGATGAGTAAACACATAGCGGCCCTCTATATATACGCGGCCAGATCGATGTGCAGATACTGAAACCCTCCGCTCCCGATTTTCCTCATCTCTATCTCTGCTTTCAGGTGCCAATTCACCACCACACACACAGAACTTAAACTTTTAACAATGGCTGCGATTGATCCAACTCGTGGATTTCTTAAGGATGTTAAGCGTATCGTAGTCAAGGTGACTGTTAATTTCATCAATTTCTCTTTTTGAGGGGAACCTTACTGATTGCCACTTGTGTTTGATTAGTTTCTTGGATTCATTAACGGTTTTCGCGATGCTTCAGGTTGCATTTGCCAATTTTTCGCTTTCTATTTAATCTGATTATTGTGTGCGCGTGTTAATTGAGTAATCATGCTAGGGTTTATCAGAATTTGTGCGACTCCATCAGTGTTGATTTCCGTCCTGATATATTATATGGTGTTTTTTATGCCTTTTCTTTATGTCGGCCGTGTAGGTAATTCTTGGTGAGGAATTTAGCTTTTTTGCTTGTGGGTTATTATTAATGATTGCATAGATTTCAAAGGTGAAAATGGAATGAAATTTTATAATTATTACGATGATTTATGTCATATGGTCTTATCAATCCTCAGAAGAATATTCCAAAAGGAGATTTGGCTTAATTCCCGCACCATATGTTTCACCTATAAAAATCGAAATACCTAGTGATTCTGTCTTTTGGAAGATTTTGATGAGGGTCGGATGGATAATAGAAAAGGGGTGAAGTGGGAGTCCCGTTGACTGGTCCCACAGCCTACAGAGGGAGTTGAATCATGGCATCATAGAATGAAAAGAATATATCATTACACTTTATGCAACTATTAGCATTAATAGGAAGTAGTAATGAAATTCTTTTTGCTGTGTGTCTAGTCTCAGATAGATATGGAAAATTTACTGTAATGACAATTATCATCCCTATACATTTTTTGGAAAGTAGCTGCCAAGTGCATGTGTTTTTTGTGATATGTCCATAAGTAAAAACAGCTTATGGCATTTTGTTTCCGATTGACTTACATAGTTATCGACATTTGATGGCTTGGGCGACAACTAAAGTAAGCTATGCACATGGTAAGTGTACGTGTCTTGTCATGATAGACTTGGTGTTGATTGCATGTTTTTGCAAAATAAAAATTTGTGAAAGAGATGTGGTTGATATAAGCATGCACTCATGGATAAATTTTTTTTGATTTGATCATGTTAACTCAATTCATCCCTTCTTTATGTTGCATTAACTGCTTACTGCTTAAAATTATGTTCGTGTAAATATGGTAATTTTGTGGAGCTTAAATGGCAGACAAGTTCTAATCTGCTCACAGAACATGTGAAGGGAAGAAGTAGAGCACTGGGCTGCAACATGTTCATAAATTTTGATATTTGCATACACTGATGAACTGATTATCTTTTATTTGAAGGTTGGGACGGCTGTTGTCACCCGAGATGATGGAAGACTTGCGCTTGGAAGACTAGGTGCTCTCTGTGAGCAGGTAAGTTATTTGAATATTCTTGAAATCTTATTATGTAATATTAATTTACGTCCTAAATGCAGCTTCAAACACTAAATTCTCAAGGATTCGAGGTTATCTTGGTCTCATCTGGTGCTGTTGGTGCTGGTCGACAGCGGCTTAGATACCGAAAATTAGTCCACAGCAGGTACTTACATGATGTAACTGCAACAATTTGCATGGAAACTGGTTATTAATTTATCTTAGTTATAACATCTTTTATGATAATTTCACATATTAAAATTCTAACACATGATTTCTTTCTTGTGTTATATAGCACATGAGATTACAGCACAATGGTGCAATATAATTTATTCTGATCATAGTACAACTACATACATACTTAGTACGAGATGTAAATTAGTAAAAGATAATCTGTTTTCAAAAAATTAGCAAAATATAATCTGTTTTTAAAAAAGCATTTATAACCCAATTCATAATAGATAATTATAAAAATTTGTTTTATTGATAGAATCAATCGATTTACAGGTTGAAAATAACTCCCCTTTTTTCTCAATATCAGTTTAAATGAGTATATTAAAAAACGATTATTTTGCATTAGCTGAAGAAAATTACGTATGAGATTAAAAAATATTTCACTTCAATATATTATACTCATATCCTTTATTTAAATAACAGATTTCCTCCCCTTTTTTCTCCACATTTGTTTACATATCAATTTAAAAAATCATTTCTTTATTTATAATAACTAATTCCATTTTTAAATTAAACCATCTTCCTTATAAATACATTACCTTGATCTTAATAACCATCAGTCTATTCTGCATCGTGTTTCTTTCTCTCTGGCATAGCTTTTTTTCTTCTCTGTTTCAATCATCATCATGGATTCACAGGTACACATTCTTGTATTTTTAATGTTTCCTGATCATATATATGTTTAGTTTTATGTTCTGTTCTGTGCATGTACATTACTTTTTTCAAAATTTTCTGTGTTAATTTACCTTAATCATCTAAAAATACTACTAACTTAAACCATGTGTTCCAGTGTTAATTTACTTTAAACATCTGGAAACCCGTGTTTATGATACAAACATCTGAAAATACTAAACCCGTGTATATCCTTATTGAATGCTAAATTAATTTTGTCTGTATGTTTGTTTTAAATGAAATAAAAGTTACGAATCTTTAATCTGACTGTTCTTTGTAATCATAAGCTATCTGAGAAAATGGGTTTCAACTTTTGATTGTTGGTTTTCATTCGTTTATTTTGAACTGTTAAGACAATGGGATTTATTAGATAATTCTGAACAAATGCTAATTTTTTATGTTCATTTGGGAAAAAAGGATGATGATTCAATCTATAATCATTACCAAAACAGTTTATACAGTGTACATTATACATTTCTTACAAGGCTTGTGAAACAACAGTTCTTTAATAGTAAATTTATATCATCTTGGAATAGTAATACATAGTAAGAATGCACAAAAATGACTGAAATAATAATAATGAGTAAGAATAGCTACTACGTTTATTGGCACTTGAAGTTTTCTTATGAATTCCAACTGTAATTTTGAAAATTAATGAATATGACTTTGTTCATCTTACTTGTACATGATGATATAAAGCGTGAATATCAACTGTTGTTAAATTGTGAATATCAACTGTAATTTTTTAAGATGTTAAATTGTGATTTTGATATAGAATATCAACTGTAATTATGAATATCAACTGTAATATTTTACGATGTTAAATTGTGAATATCAACTGTAATTTTTTAAGATGTTAAATTGTGAATATCAACTGTAATTATGAATATCAACTGTAATTTTTTAAGATGTTAAATTGTGATTTTGATATAGAAGTCCCTTTTATTCCGTTAAAGTTCTCATTAATCCTCAATTATGCTATTGATGTTTCATAATTGTTGTTGACAATCGTCATTAAAAATGACTATATAGCCAACCCAAACCATCTTGACTCTTCCTTATCTCAAATAACATGGCTGTTAGTTACACTCAATGTAGATTCTAAAATTTCAGAAAGTGTGTTTTTGTGTTAATATATCTTCTTAATTTGTCCTGTATAGCAACAGTTTATTATCTATTTTAAAATTATTTATTTATTCTTTAGTTGGATAAACAGTAACTTACCTGCAACAATCTTTTGTTTAATCACCAAAGATAGTTACACTCAATGTAGATTCTGAAATTTCATTTTTGTGTTTTCCTGTTCATATATCTTTCTTAATTTTTTCACTATAGTATATGTATCTTACCTTTTATAAAAATTATTTCTTTCTTCTTTAGTTGGATAAACAGGTAACTGCAATAAGTGACTTAAATTTAGAAAAAGATTCGTGGACTATTAAGGTATGTGTCATAAGACTCTGGAAACAACCTGTTTTTAAAAACCCATCAGAGACATACTCTCTTGAGATGGTTTTGGTTGATGAGAAGGTATATTTTTTTATTCTTTTAAGCAATATTCAAATTATCACAATTTTTTTTAAACAATATGTACTTTCTATCTACATAACATATTGAGTGTATAAAATGCTAGGGTACGAAAATTCAAGCGAATGTGATGAATAGGTGGATAAGTAACTTTCAACATCTTCTTCAAGAGGGTAATCCTGTGTATATAAAAGATTTTGCGATTGGTGTCAATGCTTCCACTTACAAGTACTGTGATCATCCTGATAAGCTTAATTTGATATACAAGACAAAGGTGATGAAGTGTTCCAGTTTCAATGGATCTTTATATGGTTTTGTATTTGAAAGCTATGAGTCTATCAGGGATAAAAATAGACCAACAAATGTCACAATTGGTTAGTGAATATTCTCATACTCCAATTGTCCTATTTTCATAATTTAAAAACCATGGAGTTTATGTTGTTTTGTATGTATTAACCGTTGATATTGCTTCAATATTTTCATTCTTTTTTAGATGTTATCGGTGATGTTGTTAGATGTGGTAAGCTTGATATCAACCATTTGAAAAAGCAACGGAAAGTATCATTGGAAATACAGAATTTAGAGTGAGAATTCTTTTTGCTTTTTTACTTGAGCAATAATTAAGTTTTATGTTGACTTAAAGTATGTACATTAATATATATTTTTACAGGGGTGTCAAACTTCATGTGACACTATGGGATGAATTTGCTGATAAAATAAGTGATTATGTCAATAATCATTCTCATTCTGGCCGTGTCATCATCATTCTTCAGTTTGGAAAGGTCAAGTGGTTTGAAGGTAGAATAATCATATATTCTTTTACTTTACACCAAATCTGTTCTTTTTAAGATATATATATATATATATATATATATATATATAACCCTATCCATTTATAAATCAATGGTATGTATTTCAGGGCGTCCTTATGTTTCAAATTCGTTTGGTATAAGCAAGCTTTACATCAATGAGGGAATCAATGAAATCATCAACTTTAGAAAAAGGTTAGTATATCATTGTATATTGTGTGTGTGTATATTTAAATATATATATATACTAGGTTAGTGATCCGTGTATAACACGGGTTTGTCTTAGATGATAATAAACATGTGGCTGTGGAAATTGATTTAATGGAAAATAATTTATATTGCAGTCTGCTTTCTTATCATGGCGATGATTCAAGTTATAGACTATCCGTAACATCTAAGCATGATGATTTTCTTACAAATGAGACGAAGGATATGGCTGAACTCATTGAGATTGCTGAGGTATACTTATTCAAATTAATCTTTTACAGTTTTTCTAATTATTTGTTGAATTAACAACAACCACTTTTTACATATTTCAGATAAAAATTTGTGTTGTTGTTGGTACTATTAAATGCATCCCAAAAGATCAGCCGTGGTATTATCTTGGTTGCAATATGTGTGCACTTGGTGCTAAGGCTGAATATCAGTTCAAAGAAAAAGAACAAGAAGATGGTTCTGGTCGGATAGATGAGATTTGTCTTTTTAAGTGAAACAACTGTAAGGTCCATGTGGATCCGATACGAAGGTGTGTATTAACCAATGTTTTGTAAAAAACACATTTTAATTAATATTTTTATTATATTGACAGTTTATATTTTACCTGTATTACAGGTTTAGGATTCTACTTAGGGTTCAAGACTCAACCGGGTTAGCGTCATTGAGTTTGTTTGATCGACATGCTAAGAGACTATTGCACACAACAGCTTCAGATTTGTTTCACATTAACGAAGAGGTATACTTTTGTCTATAAAATATATATTATCAAATTATGAGTTGTTTACGTTTATTCTTGTGTATTTAATTAATTTATGATGATGATGGTTTAGTTTATTAATTTTTAAAAATTATTTTCTTTGCAGCATGGTGAACTGAATTTCTTTCCAAATGAACTCAATGTTTTGGTTGGAAAGAAATTTGCTTTTCTAATTGAAATTAGCAGCTATAATCTACTTAACAATAATCAAGTTTATGGAATCAAGGAGCTCATTGATGATGAAGAAATCATTCTTCAATTGGAAAATAAAGCTAATCATAACCAGGTTTATACTTTTATGAATGTTTTTTGTTGATTTTTTGCAACTTAAAATTCCATAATTATTTCATTACTTTTATAAGTTAATTGAATAAAATAAGTTTATATACAGCCGGCTGAATCAGAGTCATTAACTATTGGAGTATCAGACACTCACACTCAACAAGAGGCATATATGAAGGTAACTTTTATAGTCATTTAATTTTTAGAGCATATAATTGTTTTTCTCATGCATTAACATATTTTAATTTTAATTTTTACTTAATAGGATGCAATTTCATACACGGGAGAGATTGCAACTCCGTCCCATGTGGAAAAGAGCACCGCCTCAAGCCCATCTGAAAAAAATAAGGAGAAGAAAGGCAAGTCTACCCCGATGGAGTTAAAGCGTAAAGTTGGCGATAACTATTCAGAAGATGAAGAGACAAGGATGTCGGCAACTAAAGGTACAAAAACATCAAATGGTGCAGCATCTAAGAAGGCAAATGTCATGAACACATTTCCTATTAAGTTGTTGTCTCCAAAAAAGGAGAAATGAGGAAAAAAAATATTTTTTAAGACTTTGTTCGGTTCCATTTAGCTTTGGAGTCTTTGATATTTTCGGTTTTTAAGGATTCTATGTTTGTGAACCTTGATTATCCCTTTTGCATAATATGTTTTTAGATTATTTGCTTATAATTGTTTCTACTATTTGATATTTAGTTATTTTCTATTTATTAAATTGTTTC
>JAUEJL010134994.1:0-11077 GCA_032274825.1 Drosophyllum lusitanicum | reverse complement strand
TAAATGAAAAATAAAAAAATTACCTGCTACCTGGTGTATAGGTCACCAGGTACATTAAAAGGTAATTTTGAAAGGTTGGATACATTAAATGGTAAGTTTTAAAGTTCAGTACACACAATAGCAAAAGGTGACAACTTGGATACATTTTGGTGTACTAAACCCATAAAAATATTGACAAGTGGTGAAAGCGTCAAGGTTATAGCAGAAACGTTGTATCATTATACGAACATATATGAATTTATTCATTGTATAAATTATTGATCTTTATTGTTATAGTTAGGGAAATAAGGTTAAGTTTTTATCACTTATAATTCCAAAGAAATTTAAAATTATTATAAAATATTTTAAAGCGATATAATGAAGAATTTGGTTAATATGATATTTTAAAATGTTATATAGGATAAATATGATATTTGTAAATTAGGGTGAATAAATATAGTATTTTAAGATTTAAGAATGATATATATGAAATATCTCTAATAATTTTGATTCAATTTTAACAAAAAAAGTGAAATTTTGAATTTAAATTTTAATTAAATGAATGGTTAACATTGAACAATTAAATTTATTTATAAATTAAAAGATTATAACCCTTCAATAAATGTAATATCTGTTAGTCTTTTATTTATATTAAAAGATATTTAATTTTTTTTCTTTTGTTTCTAAACGAGTATGTCGGTAGGCTTCCTTGCTAAGAAGCAAACAAGACAAAGAGTGCGGGTTAGGCAATAACTCTAAGGCCATCCGTATGGCTTCCAACTTACCCAAACCAACCCAAATGCCACATCAGAGCCACATCAGCTTTTTTTACTTTTTCCTTCTCAACCCAAATCAACACAAAACTCAAGTATAACCCTTCCCAAATCAAACCAAACAACCTAATTATTTTTCTCTCTCCTCACTCTCACTAAAAAACCAAAAAGAAAAAAAAAAGGCTGCAGTTTCCATCGGGTTGGCGGACCCGAGGTGAAATTTTTTCCTTGAAACCCGAAACCCCCGTAGGGGTGCTCCCGAGCCTACCCATTGAACCCAAAACAACCCGAGGCCATTCGGGCCATGCTATACGCATGGTCTAACGGGAAATAGGAAGATTTATGAGGATGGAATATAATTTTCCATATTTCTAACAAATAGATATTTGTAAAAACTTTAATATTCAGATCAGCCGTGAATTAGTGACCATTGTCATAAGTGTAAGCTTCTTTATATTGCTCTTTATGGTTCTATACCACTAATCAGTTTCAACAAACATAGCATCGGTCGCTCAAATACACCAATTTAGTAACTTTTATATTACTCTTTATGGTTCAATACTACTTAGATTTTATAACTTTCATTTAACCTTATGTTTGAGACCACATTTGAAGAAAAATGGACTACTCAATCACAAAACTTCCAAATTGACCATATATTAAAATAATATACAACACCATGGAGTATTTTCTACACCTACTTGTTACCCCAAGATTGAAGCTTGCCTTCCCAATTCTCCTTTGATATTGAGTCCATAGAAGACATACCGCCAAGCATAAGTTTCCTCCATCTTTCTCTATTCATTTTTATTGAAATATCCTTCTTTCTAAAGAAAAGTTTTATCATGTAGAATAACGAAACCTTCGCAGATATAGTGTATTACATTGATTACTATTTATAGAGTACATGAGATACAAGGAAAAACTAAATAAAAACTCTAATAGATACTAACACATCTATATAATCAAGCTCAACCATTATACAGTAAACCTTAATATCATTTGATCTAATATTTTTGCATATTTTCATTAATATATCAATATATATAATTTATAAATCTTGATTGAGAAAGAATCAAAGAGACAAAGAAAGAATCAAAACTCAAAGATTTTATAATATACAACAAGATTAACTTACTTCCATACAAACTAATTAAATTGACATCTCTAATAATACAATTAATGGTATGAAATGTAATGAGTTTTTGCCTAAAACAGAGACAAGACTAGTACAAATGAGATTAAAACAGTATAATATTTAAAAGTGGATTTAAATTTGGGAAGAGCAAAAACATGGTCAAAGCTCAAAGTCTAAAACTGTTGGTTAGTGAACAATTAGTACTTCTCTCTAATAAGGACAGCCTGGAAGCATCCAAAAAACAACCCCACTCACCACCATTACACTAGAAATAAATACACCACCATAAATAAGAGGGTCATCTAATCATCTCTCCACAGGACACCTATTTATATTATTATTATATTATTATTATTATTATATAATTATTACTTTTTTATTTTAGTTTTCTCATTAAATTTACCAGCCTTTTTAGCACAAGACCATATGATTTACTATTTGTAATTGTACTATTTCCTGTAAAATTTCAGAAGAAGAACAAAATAATTAGCATAAAGTTAAAGATTTGATTATTGACACCATGAACTAAATGAGAATGCAACATGTCTTGATCAATAATTGATTGGGTGTTTCGAATATGGTTGTGAACGTGCTTATCTAAATTGAAAGTGATTATTAAAATTTGCCTTGTAAGTAATAAATTAAATTAGAAAAAGACAAAATAAATATTTTTATTTACAATATATTGGGTGTGTCATATATAAACTTAACCACATCCCCATCTATTATTTTTTTAAGTTGCATAAAATATTATGTTTTATTAGTGTAACTAAGTATTATATTTGAAATTTTAGTAATTGATTTAAAGAGAAATAATATATGTAGTTAACAACACCTGGTATTAACGTTATTTGAAATGACATAAAGAGTTCATATTTAAGTGATTTGTAAGTATAAGAACACTTAAATTAGATATTGTTGATTATATATATTATTTTCTTTTAATTTAAAAAATACTTGCAAATTAATAAACGAGGTTATCTGATTTTCACAGCTATTTTTACCTTTTAAATTTTTATACGAGGATATATAACAAAATCATGCTTAAACTTTTATCTTTTTAGCAGTTTTTTAAAATCTGATGATCTAATTTTAATTATTTTATACATATAGGGTATGTTTTGATAAAACTATACTTGTACCATATATCATCTGATCACTAAGAAGAGGGGTTTCAAATTCTTGTTTTTTTCCTCTGATAATTAAAGGAAAAAAAGAAGCTTGAAAAAGCAGAGGAAAGCAAGGAAAGAATGGTTGGTTTCCATTGCCTTTCTTTCTTTTTTCTTGTTTCTCTGTGCTAAGCATCTTTTATTTCCACTTTTTTGGGTTCTTTTCTTAGTCTCTCCTAACACTAGCGCTTTACCTCCTTGTTAAAAAAAGAACTCTGTCTTCTCTACCTCTTGTTATTCTCACTCTACAGTTTCTTTATAATCTTCAGGTGGAAACCCTTGATCAATTCTGAATTTTTGGTAATTTATTTCTATTTCTGACATTATTTTTTATAATATTATTATTGTTTCTTTGATCAGAAAGTTAATTTGCTTTTCAAGTCTTGAGCTTTTCTTCCCTCTTTTTTTTACAGGCATTATTCGGGAACATAATTATTTTCAAGAATTCTGCCCTTATTCTTGGTGGGTTGTGCTGAGAAAGCTAATAAATCATCGCAATTTTTTCTGGGTAAAATTTCAAGAAATTGGAGTTGATGTGTTGTCAAATAGCTATAGTTACTTTCTTTACCTCCAATTCATTAAGTTTTCCCCATTTTGTTCAATGATTTAGCCCTTCTGTTTTCTTGAACCTTATATACCATCAAAGTTTCTTGCTTTATTTAATATCTTATTTTGTGAATCCATGGGACTTTGTCATGGAAAACCCAATCAAACCCTCGAAAGCCAACTCGAAATCACTGATTTCCCCAATGAAATTGAACCAGCAACCGTGAATTCAACTGGGAAAACATCAAATTTTCCATATTACAGCCCAAGTCCCTTTCATAACAGTAGTGCCTTCAAGAACTCACCTGCAAATTCGAGTATTGCTTCAACACCACTTCGAATATTTAAACGATCTTTCGCTCCTCCATCGCCTGCAAAACATATTCGGTCTTTGCTTGCTAGAAGACATGGGTCTGTTAAGCCTAACGAGGCCTCAATTCCTGAAGGAAATACATTGGAGGTTGGACTTGATAAGAATTTTGGGTATTCTAAGCAGTTATTAAGCCATTATGAGCTTGGGGAAGAAGTGGGTAGGGGGCATTTTGGGTATACTTGTACTGCAAGGGGAAAGAAAGGTATTATGAAGGGCCATGATGTTGCTGTTAAAGTTATCCCCAAATCAAAGGTTTGATTTCTGTTGTGTATAAATATTATTTAATTTGTGTTTCACATTGTGTGTTGAAGTAATTAGTATGGTTATTGAGTTTTCAAATAGATAATCTGTTTCTAGTAGTGTTTTGGTATTGCCAAACTAAACCAAATTAGCTGAGAATGAAGCTAGGAGTAGTTGCACAAAATTGATTCTGATCATCTAATATTTAGGAGTTTTTACTTGTAAATCCTACAATAATCAAAATTTACCAAACGTCTATCGTCTGACTATCACAGCTTCTAACACCAGAAGAACATCCAAAACACTGCATTTTGTGATTATTGGATTTGAAGTATTTCACGTCACATAATCAGTTTCAAAACTCAATGCCAGAGCTGCTGAAATCTATTATAGTTCGTATTTTGATCTTATATATTTAGTTGAATTGCTAAATTGATGTGGAGGTGGTAGTGATCTTTCACCTGTAAGCAATAGCTGCTAAAAAAATCCACAAATAGGGTTGAAATTTACGTGTTTTAATTCTCAAAGAACATGGGGTAGGTTAACTTTTGAGGTGAAAGTGTCTTAACTTTTGACGTTATAGTTGGTGTAAGTACCTAAGTTGAAAACTTTATAAAAGCTATTAAAACAATAGTCTTTTATATTTTGTTTTGGGAGTTTGTATGGTGTATTTTTTTTCTTTCTATTTTACTTTTTTTCCTAAAAGAATGGCGGATGTTTATGCAGATGACAACGGTAATTGCCATTGAAGATGCAAGGAGAGAAGTGAAAATATTACGGGCTCTAACAGGTCATGACAATCTAGTTCAGTTTTATGAAGCTTATGAGGATGAAGACAATGTCTATATAGTTATGGAGTAAGTGTGGACTCTCCCATATCATATCAGTATATCACTATTCAAGGGTATATTAGGCTTTTTACATTCCATGATATATGTTTGAAGGCATAATGCTCACTATTGTATAATTTGTAGGTTATGTAAAGGTGGTGAACTATTAGATAGAATACTTGCCAGGTACAGACAATTAATCTTATTTGTGGTCATCCATGGTCAACTTTTTCTAGTGTCTTTGCACAAATTTGGTCAGTATGTAAAATAAGTACATAATTGTGTTTGTAGGGGTGGGAAATACTCGGAAGAAGATGCCAAGGCTGTAATGGTCCAAATCTTAAGAGTCACGGCGTATTGTCATCTTCAAGGCGTTGTTCACCGTGACCTCAAGCCCGAGGTAAATCACTATTATTTTCGCAAATTTTTGTATGTTTAGACTTTATAGTCATTTTTTCAAACTTTTAGTTTCTACCCATGTGCTACAAAGAGTCAATGTTGGACCCAATTCATATTATGACTGGTTTGGCCATTAGCAATCGTGAAGTTGATAGCGTTCCACAAGTTGTCACAATTCTCTCTTAAGGGTTATTCAAGGTTTTAACTAGAGATGCCAATTAATTTCGACCTGTTTATTTATGAATGTGTTGATTTGCCTTTGTGTTTCATTTGTAAAGGGTCAAACGGGTAAAATAGAATATATCTACAAGAAAAATGTGTCAAACAGGTTGTAAGTCATCGAAAGTGTACTTTTAATACATAAACCTCATTAATCATTTTGTTCAAAATAAAATTAGATATTATTAAAGTTTTTAATTTTTGTAATTATGTATGACTAGCTAATTGTTTATAAAAAAATTGCACAAAAGTGTTTTCAGGACAATCCAATCAGACCCTTATAGAAACTTCCCCTTTTGACCCGAACTTGTTATGCAAACCCACGAGTTTCACCTCTTTGTTTGTAACATTAGTCAAAAACTTTTTACTAAACTATGCGTCAAGTCTATTTAGGTTTTTGTTTTTTGTTTTTTTATGTGGCGACAAAGGCAGTATCATTCAGCTACAACATTGAAGACAAATATTGTCAAGGTGTCGCATCAAGTTTTTTTTTTTTTTTTTTTTTTTGTGAGAGAGAGGTTGGGGGTGTGGGGTGTGGGGATTAAGGCGGTATTCTATAACTTCAACGTTAAAGACGAGTATTGTCATAACAATTCAAGAAATATTTGCTAATATTTGCTTTTTTTTCACTTCAGAATTTTTTGTTTTCATCGAAGGACGAGCATTCACTCCTTAAAGCCATTGACTTTGGGCTCTCTGACTATGTAAAGCCAGGTCAAAGTCTTATAGTCAAATCTCTCCAATTTTTTAATCTAAATGACCCTAGTTGGTTTTGACCAGGATTGATCATTGGTTAATTATCTGCAGATGAGAGGTTGAATGATATTGTTGGAAGTGCATACTATGTAGCTCCCGAGGTTCTACATAGATCATATGGAACAGAAGCTGACATGTGGAGTATTGGTGTTATTGCTTATATTCTTCTATGTGGAAGTCGGCCCTTTTGGGCTCGCACGGAGTCTGGAATCTTTCGCGCCGTCCTGAAGGCTGACCCAAACTTTGAGGAAAGCCCATGGCCTTCTTTGTCAACCGACGCGGTGGACTTTGTCAAAAGGTTATTGAACAAGGATTACCGCAAGAGACTTACCGCTTCGCAAGCTCTAAGTAAGTGTCAATGCCCTTTTTGAGAAAATGTATACTTCTTCGGTTGAAGTGTTTGACTTGATGTGTTATTTTTTGGAAAGCGTTTGACTTTTCGCCAAATGTCTGAAATACCCTTTAGAACCAAGTATCTTGTGGAACCAAATTAATAGTATTGTAATGCTTGCCAAATAACTAAAATACCCTTTAGGTCTTTAGTATAGATAAAGGAATCTTCTGGAACCAATTTTGTGTAGAATGAAGTAATCAAGTGGAAACAAAGCAATACAGTTCAGCGGTTTTCTTGTCAAATGTCTGGAATACGATCCCATTTTGTTCATGTAGAATTAAGGAATCTATCTGAACCAAATACATACCATCAATTTACTTGCAGTGATGATAACTCAAAAGTAAAGAAATATCTAAAATGTAATAATTTCCATGATTAGACTAACATTTTGTTTGCTTTCTTGATTAGGTCATCGATGGTTGGCCAATTATCATGACGAGAGAATACCTTTGGACATGATAATCTACAAGAATGTAAAAGGATATATATGCTCATCTCCCTTAAGAAAGGCTGCTTTAGGGGTATATCCTCTTTTTTATATGTATTAACTTTCATATCTCCCTAATTCGCTCCATTAAAATGAGGTTGACTTTGACCTTCAAGATCAAGCAGGCTAATTTTTGACCTTGAAATCAAAATTATCCTTTGAAGTCTCAAGAAAATGTCGATTCGTTAGTTCTCTCAAGTAACAACTTTATAGAAAGATTTGATGTTAAACTTGTATTCAGATATGTGAAAATTTTAAATTTGAATACTAAGTCAACCTATTGTTGAGCTTATTATGCTACTTGGCAGGCTGTAGCAAAGACTTTGACGATAACAGAGCTAGGTTATGTTCGTGACCAATTCATGTCACTAGGCCCGAACAAAAGCGGGTTCATATCCATGCAGAACTTCAAATCGGTACGTCATTTTTTGTGGTTGGTTTTTTTCTCGTTATTTGTCACGAGTGATGACTTGTGTTTTGGGTTGCCAACTTAAATTTTGTTACAATTCTGCAGGCTTTGATGAAGAATTGCACCGATGCTGTAAAGGACTCACGCGTGCTAGATTTTGTCCATATGGTCAATTGTCAAATACCCTTTTAGTCGTCAAGATAAATAAGAAATTGAATAAATTAATAGGAATAATTTTGTTTGTTTTACTTTTACAGGTGAGCTCTCTTCAGTATAAAAAATTTGATTTTGAGGAATTTGGAGCTGCAGCCGTTAGCATTCATCAGTTAGAAGCAATGGAGAATTGGGAGCAACTTGCACGTCGTGCCTATGAAATATTTGAAAAAGACGGAAACCGTCCTATCATGATTGAAGAACTTGCCTCGGTATGCCCCTCCCCCTAATTTGTGCTTCAACCATGCATGTTAGAATTGGAAAATAGGCGGCTCAAGCAGTTTGGATAATGGGCGAAACACGTTGGGGTCAAAGCAGGCAATCTTTTAAATTTGCAAGTAGTTAAATGTGTTTAAATGCATTAAATCAATAAAAATATAATTTTTGCACGGATCATTTTAAAATAATTCGGAGAACATGGGAATTAGATACAACCTGGTGCAATTAGATACAACCTGGTACAACTAAGAGCAAATTTATTTTTTTAGAAACTTTTTTATACTTTCTCTCCAAGTTATCATATTTACGGAATTACCGAAGTACCCCTTCGTTTTTCCTTTGCAGTTAACTACACATAATTTTCTCATAATTTTTTTTGAAAAAAATTAATTAAGTGGTTGTATGCATTAAAAATACAGTCTAGTCGATTTGACACATATGACCGATTTTATTTTTAGCTATTATATTGAAAGTTTGATCGGTTTACATTAAAACATAATCTGAATCGACCATTAAAAAGTTGTATATTTAGATTAACCCTGTAGTGCCGCTCCCTAATAAACTTATATTATTAAAAGATTGCACATACCATGATAAAAATTTCTAAAGCTTCCATTGGTTTTTGGCACATATCCTTTTTAGGATTTAAAGATTACAAAATACACACTTTCGTGTTATAAATGTAGGAACTGGGACTTAGCCCGTCAATACCAGTTCACGTGGTTCTTCAAGATTGGATCAGACATGCAGACGGGAAGCTGAGCTTCTTGGGGTTCATCCGACTTCTACATGGAGCCTCATCTCGCGCATTCCAAAAGGCTTGAAGTTCAAAAGGGTGATACGTCTATGGTACAAGTTGCTTTATGAAACAGAAAACGAATCCAAGAAACAAGTAACAGCATCATGTCTCTTTTACTCAGAACGACATTTAGGGCAAGACTCAGTGTCAAAACCTAGAGAACTGTACAGAGGTAGTTTACTGTGTTTAGCTTAGAAACCGAGTGAATTTTGTGTTTTTTTATCTGTCAACTTTCTTGATAAGTTTCTCGTGTTAAGATGTCGTCTTGTTATGTATTCCCAAACAATTTTATGTCATCATAATAATGGTCGAAACAACTTGGTTGAGTGAATCTTGTGCCTAGTTATATATATGCATATTCATAAGCTTATGATCACCAAAACAATAGTCTACTTAACGAACTATTCACAGAGATTTAAAAAATAAAAAAAATTGGTGTTTCGTGTAGTTTGGAACGTTCTTTTATGTTTGAAGACATGCATTTTGATTCCAGAAGTTGGTAAGATTTCCAGGTTTAGTCCTTCAAAAAATAATTCTTACAAAGATTGCTAATGTTTTTACATTTTGTTGCATCTCGAGTCCTTTAGGATAACAAATCATCCTTAGCTATTCATGTTTTGATTGTTTGGATTACTGGGAGTCGTGAAGATACACTTTCAGATTGAAGTATTTTGATGGTATAATCGAAATCTCAATCGGGTAAAACTCAGTATATATGATCGAACAGAGAATTGAATTATTGTTATAATGATTCTGTACCAATTCGAGTCATTATGTGATTTGAACGAAAGGGTATTTTGGTTATTTTCATACTTATCTTTATTTCTAACCAAATTATTCTCTCTGATTGTCACTTCCAATTTGTTGTATGTTGTTGATAATCCTCTACACCCCCTTCCCACTCATTTTTTACTAAACAATAGTATAAAAATACAAAATTACAGTAAGACCCATGTACTACATATAATAATAATCACATATGATAAAATAAAAAATTAATAAAAGTAAAAACAACTAATTTCACTTACAAGAAACACAAAGATTATCTGAATCGTTTAACAAATGTCTGTTCATATGTTAGCTAGTTGATATTTTACGTCCGTTTTTTTCTAACACGATATTATGTCATCTCTGAACGTTTCGTCCTACTATTTATTAGAGTGTTGTGTTTTATTGGATTTAAGTTGGGGTCGACCCATAACGTATTGAAATGTTGTTTTCGATCACTTGGACACATGGAAATGTTGTTTAGACCCAATAATTATGCATACAGCATTATCTTATATCAACTAAAAACATGGGTCGGGGCCCCACAGGAAGGTATTATTATGCGAATAAATTCGGCTATGGTTGGCATAACGAATTTCTTTTGATTGACAAAAGTGAGCCCCATGTGTCTCCATCATAAGGAAGAACAAATTCTATTTTATGGTATAATAGAATCAAAAGAATTTTATTTGATTTTCATTATAGTTTAATTAGAATATTTTACAACCTCATGCCTAAAAATCAAGACTTTAATAACCATTTGCATTATTTTTATTGAATAATTAACAGATATTTATAACACTAATAAACCCGATTTTATTTGAACTCGACGGTTAAGCATATTTAGACAAAAATAGTACCAGGTCATGTGACTTTTTAAGAAGTAATTGCGTTGCACCCTTTTTTATCTTTTAAAAAGTTACGTGTAGAAAAAGTAAATATGATTATAAAGTGCCCAAAAAAGGAAATCTTACATTGTTTATGATTAAAAGATAAAAGTATTTGTAACCTTTTGTAAATAAAGGAGTAATTAAACCATTTTTTTGATCTATTTATTGAGTACTTAAATTTTTATTATAACTATAGTAATTTCATTGACTGAAATGAGGTTAGACTCGATCTTTATTTGCTACGATGGGTGTTTGATTTATCTTAGACTTATAAATCTTATAGTTTTAGTTTATTTTTTATTTACGAGCTTATTATGAATTACAACAGAAAATAAGCCGAGTTTATAAAAAATAAACTAAGAAAAAATAAAGGGTAAATTGCACGAAAATACAACAAATTATGTCAATATTGTCATTGTATGCAACCAACTTTATTTTGTACCTAAAAATACACACAACTTACAAATTTGGTTCAT
>JAUEJL010134983.1:0-11078 GCA_032274825.1 Drosophyllum lusitanicum | reverse complement strand
TGTCTAAAACCACCTTCACACCAATTTGTATAAAAAAATGTTGCATGGCGTGGGCATTGACTCCATGACTTGGAGACTTCGATGTCGCATGTCGTGCGGTGTTGCTTCACGACATGGACCCACTCCTAGCGTGCGAACCTTTGCGTTTGATCTTTCGACTATATATATACATATACATATATATACATATATATACATATATATATATATACATACATATATATACATACATACATATATATATACACATATATATATATATATATATATATATACAATATATATACATGTATTCACACATGAATTTTTTTTACTCTTTGGTCCTTTGTAAATACAAATTACTTATTTGTTCACACGTTTGTCTAAAGTTATATAACTTTATTTCTAGTCACCTATAACATGTATATACAAATTAACAACACTCAACCCCTTCAAAATAACTCAAAATATAAACGATAGGAGTGGTACATATTTGGATGTTCATTAGTAAACAAATCACAAAACCCATTAAACTTGAATGACATAAACAACAATGTATATTCAAGTACAATCTCCAAATACACATCGTGTTCATTAGTGGATGAAAAACACAAAGCTAAAGTTATAAACTATCAATACACTATGTACATTAGTGAATGTGTGTACTAGTAATGAATACATAAAACTAAAGTTATATACTATCAATACACTACACTGTGTCCATTAGTGAATGTGTATACAAAAACCAAAAATTTTAACATTTAAAACTTCCTATACAACACAGTACATAGAAACAAAAAAAAATTCAAATCTAAAAACTTTCTGTGCGAAATTAAACGGGGAATTGCTCTATAGATGTGTACATCCCCTTTTACTTTTTTTCCTTGAAAGCTGTGAAATCTCCATATTTACATCCACTTTATGTTTTCCTTAAACCCTATGAAGCCACCATCAGTGTAGATATTTAGTACAAGAAATACATATTTGCAATTACAAAAAATCAAACAAAAGAAGAAGATAGCAGAGAGAGTCCTTAACTCACGACGATGATGGCTGTGGCCGGGCAAAGGTGATGTCGATGGTTCATCGACGACAACCAAATGCAACAGATGAAGACGAAAGTAAGGAAGGGATGGTCATACTCGGTATTAGCGTCGATCTATTGAACGACTACGGTGATGTGGCGGCGGCGGCGGCTTTGAGTTCACGGGATAGATGGGTTCGGCGGCGGTTTTGACTCCATCGTGGTGGTGGACAGATGGGTGGTGACTCTTGGTGGCCGTATGTCCACTACGACGGGAGGTGATGATGGGAAAAAAGGGGATGCGATTGTGGAAGTACAAGGGGACGGCGATAGGGAGCTCGGTGGTTTAGGGTTTGGGTGAGCATGGTAGCCGGATATTTCCTTCGACGGTGGCGATAGTGCATATGGAGGCCGATGGAGTGGTGAGTTAGAGAGAGAGAGATCTAGTGAAGGGGAGGTATTTTGGGTTTAAGATGAGGTGGTGTACGATTTAAAGAAATGAGGGAGAGGAGAGAGAGAGAGAGATAATAGAGAGGAGAGAGGGATGGAAGAGAGATAATAAAATGTTGAAATGTCAATTTTGTCCTTGTTTTTTAAATAAATACCATTTAATTTTTTTTAAATTACAAAAATACCATGAAAACTAACAGCCATTGATTAAATGATCTAAAGGCCAGAAATACTTCTCGCACTTTTCGTAAAAAAATGTTTTCGCATGAACCTTTCTCTCTCTCTATATATATATATATATATCTATATTTCAATGTCTCTTTTAACAGTAGAAACTAGAACCCATCGTCTATGTTGAAATCCTAATCACAAATTATGTAGTATATCTCTCACCCATCTTTTAATCTTTTATATCACATCAATGTCACATTGTAACACCCCAAATCTATAAAAGGTATTTAAAATAAGCTGTTGAATAAAAGTTAATGAAAATGAGTGAAAGTTATAAATTATTAAATGGTTTAAAGTAATGATTCAAAATATATCTGCGTTGAGATTCTTGAGTAGCGTATGGATGAGTTGTAAGTTGGAAAGGGGAGCGGGATACCCGCTAAAAATTGAGCCAACCGACTAACAATCGATAGCCCCATCTCCCTTACCTCTTTTATTGTTTCTTTTCTTTCTTACTTCTTCTTTCACTCTTCATACACACATATACATAGTTTACTTCACATTTAGAAGAAGAAGATCAAGGAAATCATTAAAACTTCCTTCATACTCGAATTCAGACATCATCATCTTCGTTACCACCTTTGAATTGTAAGTGTTCTTCTTGTTCTATTAGTGTTCTTAAAGGTTTTGAGCTAGTGGGTCATTAGATTGAGTTTAAATGATGTATTTTGATCAAAGGATGTTAATATGCGATTTTATATAGTTAGTAAAGGTTGTAGGATGATTAAAAAGTATTAGAATTGTTATGGAAGTGGATTAAATGAGTTCTGGCCGGAAAACAGCAAGTTTCCGGCGATCTGTTGCTAAAAATTGCAAAACACGGGCCATGTAGAGGAGGGTAGGCCGTGTAGGAGGCCATGTAGCCTGAACACAGGCCGTGTAGGTCTGAACATGGGTCGTGTAGGTTGAGGGAGGCCGTGTAGGAGGCCATGTGGGATGAACACAGGCCGTGTAGGTCAACACTGGCCATGTCAAAGGCCATGTATCAGAGTATAAGTTTAGTTTTATGCTTTATATAAGATGTATGATTGTTATGTGTTTAATACCTTAATGGTATATTACTTGTAGGATTTTATCGTTGGTGAATACTCTTAGTTATATCTGGCATAGCACTTTGTTATTAACTGATTACTGAGGTGAGTTTTCTAAACTCTGATTCATATATGTGATATGTGTGTTGCATTGCAATGTGTATTATTTGAGCAGAGGATCATGGTGTGGGTAGCATGCTGCTTCGTGCAGTAGTAGTTACCACAGCGTTTTAGCCTTCTTGGCGGATCTTAAGATGGTGTAGTACTGTATCCATAAGAACTGTTGTGGCATTCATATATGTTTATGCGCATGTTTATATGATTTACAGTTTAGTCTTCGCACTAAGCTCTCGTAGCTTATCAGATACTGCTTGTTGTTGTTTTTGTAGGTTGTGTTAGAACCAAGGCAAGGCCCAGTTTTACAGTTGTTGTTGGCTATTTAAAACTTATTTTGTCACAATAACGCTCCTATTTGTGCAACATAATTACTTTTACTATCAATGCGCGCATACCTCTTTTATTCAAACCCGAGGGTTTAAATGATTTACTACTTCTGCCGATAGTAGGCTTGCTAGAAAATGTTTTTGTTGTAAATACGTCGGTATCACTTTTTACGTGAACCTCATGGTTCAAATATGTTTTATTTGCTTCCGCTAGATTGTTAATTTCTATTTTGAGTCAAATGACTTATGTTTAAAGTTTTCACTCGAATTTTGAAAATTGGAGTGTTACAATAGATTACCATGAACCTATTGTCCATTGCCAAGTCAAGGTTTCTGCTTTTGCACACCCCTGGAAATATCTAGCAAATGTGGTTATTCGATGTTTTGGTCCAAAATCTGGCAGTCACTATCTCATTAACCAAACTAAAATAATGATCATGTATGCACTGGTGTTTAGTGTTAACTTGGATTTTGCACAAATTGTCTTCTCTGACCTTGTTGACAAAATTACTCAAAGTACAAACAAAAAGTCAACTAGCTTTGAAGTTACTTACATCAGGTTTCTCAGTCTGCTCATCATGGACCATTTGGATGAAAATACTTATGTGAGTATGAATAAACATATAGAGTCCATCCCTGTCCCTACCATGGGTGAAAAAGTTTTTACTTTCTGAAGGCAGATAGGGGTCCTGCTATAACTCCACAGATGCATGATATAATTGATGCTACTACAGAGGCAAATGAAAATGATGAAGGTGGTGATGAAAATGATAAGGATGGTGATGATGGTGGTGATGATGATGAATTTGGTGGTTCTGGTGCTACTGTGAACATGGGTGATGAGTCTGTTGCACATAGTGAAAGTGTAAGTTTCGTTGCTCATAGTTTTGGTGGTGATGATGGAGATAATTCTGATGTCGATGGTGGTAAACAAAAAAATGATGAAAGTGATTCTGATTCAAATGAAGGTTTCAACTTTGCTCCTACAAGTCTAATGGATTTCAGTCCTCTTGGTGATGCTGCTTTGGATGATGATCAAACTGAGCAAGAAGTGACTGATCAACTAATGAGAATGATAGATCAAAGTAATCTTCTTCAATCCCAAGGTATGGAAACTACAGAATCTACCTCTAAGGATATTCAAATGGTAATCCTAACCTTTGATAGCCCATCCTCATCTCCTGTTGAAACAACCCTATAAAAGCCAAGCTCAAGTGAGCCTCCAATGGTAACTGGTTCTACTCCCATTCGAACCCCAGATAGAACAAGGTCTCATGAGAATGTTATCATTCAACATATCTTTGAGGTAGTGACATCCACACTTCAGACCTCAGCTCCATCTAGCCCTCCTTATGTTGAAGGGGAGCAAATGGAAGCTGCACAACCTAAGCCAATAGGTGTATCCTCACAAAAGGATGCACCTGTTCAAAGGGTACTTAAACCGCAATCTGGTTCACCCTCCCAAAAGGGTGAAACCATTGAAAGACAAACCTCAACCCAAGGTTATACTATGTCAATCCCAATAGTGAGTCTACCTCATCCCTCTATGTTCTCACAACAGGACATAGTTGTAACGCACTCAATCCACGACTATTGTACATGTTATTGGTTCTATTCTTACACACTCTATGGCACAACCTATCAATATTGGTGGTACAAACCAACCACTAATACAGGGCTCAACATTTTTTCCTAATGCATTTAAGCTTATACATCAAAGCATAGAAGAGGGACCCAATACCCTACCCACTTTTGATGAACCCATTTCAACCTCTCAACCAAAACCATCTACCTCAACCCACACTAATACATCAACCCACTTCCTTCAAACCCTTCTATCCATAAACCAAAAGTTAGATAATCTCACCCAAACCATCACCAATTTCCAAACTCAAACAGAAACTCGATTATCCAATCTTGCAATGGAAATTGAGTCACTCAAAACCCAACCCTAACCCACTCCTACACCTATCCCACAACCTGACTTTACCCACCTACTTACCAAATTAGACCAAGTCTTAGCACACAGACAAACACAAATTGTCCCTACTCCTATCCTACCTCAAACAACTATTGTTTCCCTAAACCAAACCCTTTCAAACCTTCTCACCAACCTCCAAACAAATAAGCCTATCAACCCCAATATCTCTGGGAAAGTTCCCGATCAACTACTTTTGGTAACCACTCTCCT
Source organism: Drosophyllum lusitanicum (assembly GCA_032274825.1). Taxonomy (NCBI): domain Eukaryota; kingdom Viridiplantae; phylum Streptophyta; class Magnoliopsida; order Caryophyllales; family Drosophyllaceae; genus Drosophyllum; species Drosophyllum lusitanicum. The sequence continues at coordinate 5,729 of JAUEJL010134983.1, read as the reverse complement.
CAAAACCCTCCTTGATGAACATAACAGTGTGTCTTCACAAGGTCACAAAAGCCATCTTACGTTATTGAAACACATAAATGATCTCAAGGTTGAACCCCTAACCTCAGAAAGAACCACTACTCCCATTAGACCAACTCCTACTCCAACCCCTGCCTCAACTTACAACCGATTCAACTAACCACATTGCCTTATCTTTTCCAAACCTACCACTGCTCCTTCAACCTCTACATCTACACCTACTACTACAACCACTGCCAATCCTAACCCCACTGCTACTCCTAACCCCACTGCTACTCCCAGTGCTACTACCAAGCACCCAGCTTCACAAGGTGAGTCCCCTCCTCTTTTTGATGATGCAAAAAAAGGGGAGAGTTAAAATAAATCTCAATCCAGAGAGGATGATCCTTCAAATGATGAGGATATCAATGTTGCATACATGGAATCTATATCAAATATTCAGCAGAAGGAAGCAGCTAAATATCAAACAGCAATAGCTCCTCCTACTTAAACTGAAAAGAGGAAATCAACAGTTGAGGGGGAGCAAAGCCCTACTAAACGTAGAAAAACCGTGGCTAAGAGGAAAATGCCCTAAAGAAATAGAGTTGCTAAAAGTTGTTCTTCCCCAATAGATATCCGGTCTGAGCCTGATTCTGATGATGAGGATGAAGTTCCTAAATCTGATCTTCTCAGGAAAAGATGGCAAGAACCGAGATCAACTACTGCTCCTTCAGTCCAAGCATCCAAAGTGCCAAGGGAGAAAGCCCATGCCGAGTTACTCAAAGCTGTCTCATAATGAAGCCCTCAATACCTTGCTCGGTTCTGATCTCTCTGTACCTTATATACTAAGTGATGAAAGAAGAAGGAAGTTCATGGAGAACTTGGATATTGTAAGAAGAAGATGTGAGGCAACACAAATTTCCAGAGTAACTGTCCATAAGGGTGATAGGGATCCATATCTTAAGATCATATGAAAGAATTGCTCCAATAGCTGTGAAACAGTTTCATATGACAAATGTCAAGTTTATTGTTTCATGGAGCATATTGAGATCCTCTACCTTCTCTACAAGTATAAAAGCAAAATCATAGCTCAATTCATCCAGAAGTTGCAAGCTTTAATTGCTCTACCAGTATCCTAGGGTGCCTTCACAAAGGACGACTACTACAAACATGTATGTCAAGTTAGGACACTTCAAAAGAAAGGCTCCAAGCCCTTTGTCCCTTTGAGGAGAGATAAGTATACCCTCGTCATGAATATCTTTCAAACTTTGAAAATCTAGATACCATTGTGCCACTCAACATTAATCCTAAACTATACAAATTCATTTATGAACCTGTTGAAGGAATCTTCTTCCTTGACATAAGTGGTACATGGCGTTTCTTCGGGCAGTTTGACACCCCCAAAGCTTATAAAGATTTCTTATTTCTGACGAGGATCATCACAAGAGGCAGAACTGGAAATGAATAATTTGAAGCTCTTGTTAATGCATAATGTGAAATACCAGCTGCTAATGATCCACTAGCAGAAGTCTTACCAAAGGTAAAAGAAGAAAAATGGTGGGAAGATTGAAGACTTGCCAAATCTAGTTCCCTTGCAACTTTCCTTCGAAGTCATTGCTTTATATTCTCTTTGTAAATACTTTTAGCTTAGGTTGATTTAGCTCTGTTTGATTAGCATAGTATGTAGCTAATCTATTGTACAAACTTTTGTATTATCTTTGTCCTGTAATCTAAGCTAGAAACTTGGTCATGACCTACTTGGCAATTGCAAGTATAAATAATTCTTAGTCATAGCTAACTTAGTGTAAAAATAAAAAATCATAAAATCATAAAAATAGAAAAACTAAAATCCTAAAAATAGAAAAAGGATGAAAAGATACCACAAAAATAGTACAAAATGGTACAACGCAGAAAAAATTCTCAAAAACAGAACAAAAAGGGAACATCATAAAAGAGCTACCAAAAACAGATAGCTAGGTAGCCAAAATGCACTTAAAAGTTTTATCGTGTACCCATTCGAAGTTAAACTGATTCTTTAAAAAGGAAAAAGGTTTTCTCATCATCAAATATGGGGAGATTGTTAGGGAGATAATCACTTCACCCAAACAATCAAATCTATCTATTGAAACATATAGGATTTGATGATAACCAAACCATACATTCAGTATGACTTAAATTGTATTCAAACATGTGTTGTTTGAATCAGACTTGTAAATTCTCTAAGTATGGAGCATCAGCTGTGTATCAGCTATAGTACTAAGTAGCAGCCGAAGGACATCAACTAAGGACAGCTGAGAAGAAAAGACCAAGTGTAGAAAACCATCAGCGGAGGAATTACAACTATCAGCTGAGCAATCACTTTGATCAGCTGAGCGCCTACAACCAATTGATTAGCTGAGAACATCTCACATCAGCTAAGTAATTCTTACAAACACAAGTCGTTGTTTTCTATAAGCTTATCACTCTGAGTGATCAGCTAAGCATCTTTGATCAACTGATCATCTAGATTGATTAGCTTACACATCTTCTAAGTCTAACAGTTGGTTAGCTGAGCATTTCTATGATCAGCTAAGCATCTGTTATCAATTGAGTCCTTGTATTTGATCAACTGATCATCACTTCAAGGAATCTTATTTTGTATCTTAGTAAATTTTGTCAGCTGACTCATGAAATTATGTAAACATCAGCTGACTAGTTACTTTGTATTTATTATCAAGTCAAACGCAGAACATGTGTTGTTCTATTATTCCTTTAGAACTTTCTTTGTAAAAGTTAAAGAACTTTTTAGATCACGTCCGAGACAAAAAGGATGGATCTTTGTCCTCTAGAAAAGTATGAAGATATTTTCTCAAAGAATTGTTCTAGAAGATATGTCGAAAACTGAAGTATGTCAGGAAACTACATCTCTGCTCTCGTCAAGTCAATAGAAGCTCGAATGATAATAAAAAAGACTATCAAAGGAAACCCAAAGCTACACAGCAAAGGATAAGGTAGATAATCTTATTTATTGCTAGTGGAATCTCTTTGTCATAAAAGTTAATTTACTTTACACAACCTTCTGTGTCAAAGTAATATTACTTTTCACTTACTATCTTTATAATATTATTATCTCACCTCAATCCATGCAAGGCCTCGTCTATAAATAGCAATGCATGTTGGACATGCAAAATACATAGAGATATACTACAATCTCATAAGTTGAGATCTACGCAATATCTTAAGAAAAGATTTTAGAAACAAGTTCAAGCTTTTAAGCAAGAAAACAAATTTTTAGAGTTAGCTTTGTGTGTAGTATCAAACTCGTTCATGTGTTAGACTTGCATAACATAAGTTTTTTAGGAATAGCTTGTCTATGTGTTAGACAAAATAGTTGCCACCTTTTATTGTACTTAGAATTTCCGCTTCAAGTATATGTAATTCATTGTAAAAAGCTATAGTTTGTATTCAATCCCCCTTCTATAAACATTCGTTGTTGCGTACTCATTTCGGGACTAACAACTGCTCGTTCCCTAAGTGTTCAACACTCAGTTTTACCAGAACTATAATGCGACACGATTAGGTACACTTGCATATGTGTGTTGTAGTCGGTATTTTGGTGATTCCAATTTATAAATATAAAACCTGATCTGATTCACGCACATCAAGTTTTTGGCGCCACTGCCGGGGAACGGTTTTATTTTAGTATATTTAAATTATTTTTTCTTTTAGTTCTATTTTTATTAAAATTTTAAAACCCAAAAAACCAGAAAAAATATAAAAAACAAAAAAATATAAAAAAACAGTAGCTTCTTTATTATTCTATGTTCTGCCTCAAAAACGTGACGGATTAGTTCCTACAACGATAGGATTCTTCCCTTTTAGATCGATAGGTCTCTTTTGTTTTCGCTAAACGTGACATGCCCCTATACATCAACGCGCCGTGTCGGTTGATTTCCAGAAACCTTTCTTTCTATTTTCATTATATTTCTTTTCCCTTTCTTCTCATCGCTTGGTGCTACTTGCTGCAAAAAAATTTCTTAAGGTAGTGCATGCTGAGGAGGTCTACTTCTAAACCTGTCTTGCCATTCGAAGAATCGGAGCACGAATTCCATCGTTTGTTAAAAGAAACTTGCGAGAGAGAATGTCTACCAAAGATGGCAGAGAATTTTGCTAACATGTCGCTCTAGGAGTAAGCGAGTCGCGTCCGAGAGGGAACTGGAGCTTAGTTCCACCGACCTGAAATCCCTGAAGAGAGGTCTTTCGAAATCAAAGGCCAATTTCTACACATTCTATGTGAAAGTCCTTTAACCGGAAAGGACAACGAAGACGCCAACCAGCATGTCAAGACCGTTCTCGAGATTGTTGACTACTTCCACATCCTGAGAGTTAGTAGAGATGTTGTGATGCTGTGTGTGTTTCCGATAACACTCCATGGAGCAGCCAAACGTTTGTTGAGATCTGAGCTGACCATCCATACATGGGATGAGCTCAAAATTTGTTTCATCAAACAGTTCAGTCCTCCGACTAAAACTAATAAAATAAAGATGCAGATTCAGAACTTCATGCAAACGGAAGACGGGACTCTATACGACGCCTAGAATCGCTACAAGGAGATCCTCCAAAATTGCCCTCAACATGTTTTAAATCCTCACTAGGTTGTTCAAACAGTCTATAACGGTATAAATGTCTCCACAAGACAAATGGTCGGTTCTCAAGGGCCAATACCGAAGAAAACTCCTCAAGAAGGATATGCCCTGATTGAAGAGATGGCTCAACACTCCCATCAGTGGCATTCTACGAGAGACACTACCTTTCGTACAAAGACTACAGCCACTTCCCCGATAGCTTTGATAGCATAACAGCCCTTGATGCCAAACTGGATGCACTGGGGGAGACATGAAAAAAGTTCACCAGAACATTCACGCTATACAAGTTGGTTGGGACAACTGCAGCGGGGCCCATCTCGCTAAGGACTGCCCATATGATGAGAGTGGGAATCTTAAGGAATCCGCATGTTATTCTTCTGGAGATAAGTATTATTATCTAGAGGATTGGGCATTCTTCCGCAATAAGAAGCCTAATTGGAAACCTTATCCAGAATACTGTAGTGAGATGGAGGGAAAGTATAGGCAGAGCAGTCCACGATTCTACCAGAAAGACCACCTAAAGGAGCCAGAGAAAAAACCAAACTTCGAAGATATGCTTACTCGTTTCACAGCCGCTTCTGATCAGAGGCACAAAGAAACCGAGGAGTTGGTTAAGAAGATCGGCGTATCAACAAAAGCAACACTTCAAAATCAGCAATCCTCGATTCATAACATCCAGACTTAAGTCGGTCAAATCTCTAAAGTTTTGCAGGAACTTTTTCCGGGCACTCTCTCGAGTAACATGGAAATGACCTCGCGACAAGATGTCAAAGCTGTGACCACCAGATCAGGAAAGACACATGAGGATTTCTTTCCTAAATCCAAAAACGCTACATCTACTGCTCAAGTCCAAAAAGAGCAGGAAAAAGGGAAGGCGAAGGCAACTGAGCCGAAGCCAATAGAAAAGCCATCTTCCGAGTCACCTGTGAAGCCATATAGGCCACCGATTAAATATCCGGAGAGACTCAAGAAAGAGAAGCAGGATGAGCAATACCGTAAGTTCTTACATCACTTGAAATCTTTGCGCATAACATACCATTTGTTGAAGCGGTTGCGCAAAAATGCCAAAATATGCAAAGTTCTTAAAAGATCTGCTTACCAACCGGA
>JAUEJL010134972.1:0-11079 GCA_032274825.1 Drosophyllum lusitanicum | reverse complement strand
ACTGTGAGAACCAATCTTAACCGTCCAATTCCTCCTCCTTCAATTGGATTGCCCACCCATGAATTCCTTACATGCACCGTGCCACACTCAATCCCTCCAAGCTCTTCATCCATGAATTCCACTTACCACTTGAATGGTCATGATTGGTTCTCGCAGTTCTCGTACGAAAAACAGTTATCGTTTGAACTCTCCCACATTTTATTTGGATGATATATAATAATATCAAGCTCATATATAGTTAGTTACATACAAATTTCTCGAGTGGATAATAATATATAGACACAGTATTCATCGCCGGATATTTTTATCATAATTCATAAGATTCGTGAATTTTCTTTGAATTGTAAATTTAAAGGAGATATGAACAAAACAAAACTTGAAAATTATACAAGTGTTAGCAATTGATAAAAGCTTGTTACCTTAGAAGTTATAATAGCACATGTAGTGGTTTTTGCTAGACATGCACCAAAAACCATCGTCAATGGCCCGTCACCTACTACAGCGGCTTCGTCATTTTGCTCTTCATTTGGACACTTGTCGTCCTGATGACGAGCTCAGTAGGCTCGTTATCATTTTCTTTTTTTCAACCAATCAAATTAATCTAAATTAATATTATGTGAGTGTAATAATAGTAGTGACGATAATGTAACAGTCACTTATTACTAGGATTGTTAGTCATGTGATAATCATAGATTGATTATTCGGATATGACAGACAGTTATAGCAATAATGAAAGTCGTATTATTAGTTGTGATCTAAATAAAATCAAAGAATATGGATTGTAATTCAGGGGACCTCCATGTTTTATTTTTGGCATTAATTAAATCCTTTCTTATTTGTCGAACTGTCCCATACATAATTACATATTTAGTTTTCTCTTTGAAAAAAATTCTATATGTCATTATTGAGCTTTAAAATATTACATTTATGTACCTTAATTTTAAAACATTGTTTTTCTAAAAGATGAATGTATTCTATCATATGCTTAAAGATGGAGCGTAATAATGTATAGTAAATTCCACGAAATTAGCCCTAGGAATTACGTACAAGAAAAGCTTCATAGTTACAAGCCGCAAATTCGTGTACAAGCCCCTTAGAAGGGAAGGGAATAGAATGTTTCACATTCTCATAAGCATCATATTATGTCATATTAGTTTTTATCCTTATTAGGGTTCTAAAAAACGCGTATAGGCGCGACTCCGAGGTTAAGAAATAACCCTTGGCGGCAAGGTTGGGCGTGGTGTAAGACAATGCGGCATAAGGCACACGCCTTTATGAGCCAAATGGCGAGTTTTTAAAGGCGTGGCGCGCATAAAATATTTTAAATTTTTTTTGACTTTTTTATATAGATTTTGCGATCGCGTGTATTGAAATTCTATATATTTGTATTTGTATATGTTACTTTGCTCCTAATTTGTGTAACTTTATGTAATTTATATATTAATAATGATAAATTGGATATAAATATTTATAAAATATATACAAAATTATCGCCTTAAAATACGACATGACTCCCCATAACTCTTAAAACTTAAGGTTTAACCTCACCGCACGTCACGTCTTACATTATTTAAACCATAATCGTTATTATATTAGTACTTACACACCCCTATAATCGTACCACATCACACCCCTACACCAAAAGAACTAAAAGAGAGAAAAAAAAGCAAGTGTGAGATATCTCACTTTGAAAACTCACATTAAAGATGGTGTGACACTGTGACTAACACATTGTGAGAGAGGGTCTCACACTCCACCCTTCCCCTTAAAATATTATTTACACCTTTTTCAGTCTTTAAAAATATTGTACTTATCTAAATCTTATAATCCTTGGCAGTTTTTTTTTTAAATTACTTATTTATTTAAAAACGTTTGTAATTTAAAAATAGTCAATTGATTTTTTTTAATTATAAAGGATTTAAAATAAAACTATAATATTTACACACAACATATAAATGATATGTATATATATAATTACTCGTCTAATAACAAGTTTCTAATCTAATATTTAATCTTTAATATATATTAAAAGATAAGAGGTAATGATGTCATCATTCTATTTTTAGAATTGTTTCCATCAATCATCTCTTTTTATTTCCTTAAATAACTTACGAATAAGTTGTTTTTTTAAATATCATTTTTAAATGATTTAATTTGTTAACATTTAAATATTTTAACAAAAATATTTATTCAAATAATTTAGTAGATACATCTATTTATTTTGGTGGTTATTTATGTAAATATATATTTCAATTGTATTAATTAAAAAAATTCAAATTGATTCTACAAAAATTTGATGATAATGTTATGTATGAATTTTTTATTTTTAATAGATTTACCTTTTTTAAGAGATTTTATATTTCTATGTATGATTTACAGTTATTTTACTATATACGTTAATATTATTTAACATCATAAATATTTGAAATTTAATTTATACACGATGTGTTAATCTAGTCTAGTCTAGTATTATAATAAAAAGTTTGCTTAAAACAGAAATAATTTATAAATTTACTTATTTTGGTGATTTTCCTGTATTTATTTTTGCAAAACTTCCGAATATGATTTTGTATTGCGGTAATAATAAAATTTGTAAGGAATAATGATTGTGAATTTGTGATGGATACTCTTTGTTTGAGTCGTAATTGATTTGGACATGAATTTGACATGTTTTAATGGAAATAGGCAAATAGCTATAAGCTAAACATTGGGCCCATAAGACACTTATCCATTTGAGCTCATTAATTGTACTATTGCACTCTTCTTAAGTCTTAAAGTACTTTGACCCACAGACATGATTTGACTTTTTAATGTAATCACCAAACCATTTTAACATCATTTTTAAAGGAAATTGTTATATGTCACTAAATATCTTTAGAATGGAAAAAAAATTGAACAGAAAAGTATATTGCATACACTAATCTATTTCTAAATTTACATATTTTGTTTGTAGCGGAAGTTGAACCCATGACTATAACTCTATAAGCTATGAGGAACATCTTCTAACACCTTGATACCGCTAGACTATAAGCTCATTAGTTTAGAATAGACACTTAATGTTAAGCAAAGAAGCGTTGACTTTTGTAGTTATATAGACTTTTATCAAGTAGTCCGATAAAAAGATGTTCAGAAGAATATAATATTTTTCTTATAATGTTGTTCTTTGTGTTTTTAATTATACATTTGGGCTATTCTGTTTATGTCATTCGAGTGCTGTTTTGTACGTTTGAACAATGTACAATTAAAATTTGATCTAAACTAGCTTGGTCTTCTTTTATTCTGTAGGTCCAACTTTGCAGAACTACTCAAATTTCAAGATAAACTAAACTCAGGTGGCAAACAATAGTGTGGGAGTGTGTTGGAAATTCAACCGAAGACAAAAAAAGATTTGTCTAAACCACTTCATTTCTTTTTGTTGTTGTGCGCCGAAATTTACTCATCATGGGCAAAGGCCCATATCAATTTTATTCATACATCTTTTAACCCTTAAACAAATATTAGGGTATATGTTATAAAATACCTATATAAATGTTCTCAGGTTGGGGGCTATGGCAGATTGTGAGGCATTGCATAGTGTGGGAGCAGAGATTTCATTATTCTGTGGTTTTATTTTTCGTCTGTACGCTGTCATCATAAAATGGCAGTAACCAAGATTCAGATAGTAGCTTTTCTTTGTTATTCGTAGGTTCAGATTATCTTTTAATTACCCACGTTCTTGTAACATCTCTATATTTTTCCCATATAGTGATATGATCGGTTGTGCCTGTGGTTTTTTTCCGTAAAGGGTTTTTCCACATTAAATCTTGGTGTACTCGTTCTCTATTATTTATTCGTATTTCGTTTTTTCTAACCGGTTCGGTATATTTATTTTACAACATGAAGTCCATGGGATTTCAAGAAGGATGGTTACATGTAGCCTCTCATGGGATCGATATAGAATTCCATTTAAGAGTGTATTTAAGGGCAAAGGGAGTGGTCACCACTCCGGTGGTGGCGGGGAGTCTTGCTCGGGACACTATAGTGATATTACATGGGAAGAAGAGAGGGATAGAGGGGATGCAACCTGTGAGGAGAGGGAAGATTTAAGCGAGGTATATTTTTTTATTAAAAAAAGTGGAGAAAGGTTGAGGAGTTGAAAGATGATCATTGTCAATGTTCAAAAGATCGGAATAAGGGATGTAACGTTTATGTGGTAAAAATAAAAGAATAGTGAAAGATTACCTCTAAGTAATATAAAAATTAATGAGTAAGCTTTTATTGGTCCAAAGTGTTTTTGTAAATGCTTAGGGACTGAGAGCTATCAAGCCCCTAATTAGACCAATAAAAGCTTACTCTAAATACAATTTGATAGCTCTCGGCCCCAACAACATTTTCCTACCGTTTGAAAACTGTAGAAAAAGTCAATGAGTAAGCTTTTAAATACGAACACTTTGACTATTATTATATACATGCATTTACCCGGCCCTTCAGTTATGGGCGGGTGTCAAGTTGTACTTAACATATGATTTTTCCTATTAAAAATGAAAAAAACACTGCAAGCTAAATATATTGGACCACGTACATATTTATAATAACGAAATGTACGTGGTTTCTAATGGCTATCAATATCTTCATCCTTCCAAGTTGCATAAGCGTCAGCTACATGTCAAAGTAAAACATGATTATACTATAAATAATATACGCTTATTTGCAATGTGGATCCCGGCATCCTGCAGACGTGATTTAAGTCACGATATTTAATACTCACACTTCTAATTTTTTTTCCTGATAATTAAGTATGGGTTCAATGTGATGACTGAGTAGTGATCAATGTCATGGGGGCAAAAATGACGTGGAAAGTGTCTTCCCGGCTCACTTATTCATCTTCATCGTTTTGTCTATATTCTCTTCCTTGAGGCAGGTTGCGTAGTAGCCGGAAAACTTGTTGACGGCTTATTGTAGGTTCCTCCATTTTGAAGTAATCTGGTCTTTTGTACGTTGAACTATCATGACCTTGTTGTATTGCTCTTGAACTCAGGCTTAGGAGTTGGTTGCTTGAGAGTTCCCACCATTTTAGTCCTCCGACACGTTGAACCAACACTCTGTCAAACATTTTTCTTCAAAAGCAGTACAATGTGTTTTCTTGACGGGAGTAGTGGCCAACATTTTGTCTTTTCTTTGATGAGAGTGCTCGGGTCTCAAGTTTGATTAACGGATTTGGTTTAAGGAGAGGTTAAGGGTTAGATAAAGGGTTGAAAAATATGTGGTGGTGGTTGAAATATATTATTGTTGTTGTAATTGTGTAGTCGTTGAACTAAGAGAATAGTTTTACAATTAGATAATAAAACTCATTTTTAATTTTGTTATTGTTTTGTCAAAGGCTTCTTATAAATGCTTTTTTATTCAATAAAATTCGGCTCGTTCTTAAATGGCACATACACACACACACACAAAACTTGTCTTTGCACGACAAAAAGAAAGAAAGTAATATTATCGTTGCAAAATATCTGGATTGAACGATTGAGAAAAAGCCCACCATCAGCGTCACAGGGAGTTAGGGACGATAGACAGACGTGGCCCAAACAAATGCGGAGTAGATGACGTGACGCCTTATCTTTGTCATGGGGGATAACGAAGGAAGGGTGTGTATCGACAACCCCGTACACACTTATATTGAACGTTTACTTTATCATACAAACAACGCGTTTATTTACATTTGAAACATGACAAAAATAACAGCAATGTAACTTTCCTCACGTTGGCACCATTACATTGATATCACCTTGCGACCTTCATGAGAATCACGGGACTACGGGAGCATAGCAGCATGAGAAAGCATCACGCTAGTGATTGTCTCCTAAAGCCCCAATAACAAATATGTTTTTTTTAACACGATTTGGTTGTAAAAATCATAAATAAGAAACAACGAGCATTGCTTTTTCTTATTATTAAACTTGCAATAAAGTATCTTTTCGTGGATTTCTCTAAAAAACTTTAGCACTGTAATCACTCAACGAGAAAAAACTCAAGAACTAATAGACAGAGATGGGTTCGATACCATGTTGAATTGTAAAAATACCTATTATATTTATGTGTTGTTTTTATCTCGATATTTATAGTGACATAATATTACATAGAACCCTACTATATGCTATACGACCAGACAAGACTAAACTAATAAATTAACTATTTAACAAAATGTTATACTCAAATTACCTCAGTAGCATTTACTCATCTATAAAAGAACAATATAGATACATGGTTCTAATAAGAATATCTTTTATAACCTTCTCAAGTTTTTGGTATTTGTTTTTCAACTGAGAATCAACATTCACTAATCGAGTAAACCATAAATTTTATCTTCCAAAATGGAGGTAAATAGTAAATGGTATAACGATTTAAAAAAAGAGAGGAAAAATGATAAATAAATTACTAAAAAACGCCAAAAAGTGAAAAACAATCGGCTCCCACTAGTCACCCTAGCAAAACCAACCGCCGTCGTTCCCGCCGGTGACGTTGCTCGCCGGTGGTATCTCGAAATGCCATAACCGTCCGACAGCATGCTTCCGATACTTCTGACACAAAAACTCATTAGCGTAATCCTTCTCCACTTTCCGATTCACATCGTGCAAGAACACATGGGTTACACCGGCTTTCTTCCGGTTCCTCGCCATCACGGCGGCGGAATAAATCGCCGCCATCCTCCCCGGCGCTTCTGCGAAGTACCCCCTCGGCGCGTCGATCATTATCATATCCCACTCGTTATCATACACCTCATCCGGTAAACTCGTGAGCGCTAACCTACACTTAATATTCCCTTTAATATAAGATCTCGCAGGACTACATTCCGGCTCCGATCTGTACGTCTTCATAAGCTCGTCGGCTTGCGAGAGCTTCGTCCGGTACTTAACCACGGCGGCGTTAAGCTCCGGCGCATCTTTCAAAACCGTCTGAACCCATGTCGGATCTTCCTCGAGAAAAACCGTCTTCCCGTTGGAATTAAACGAAGCCCACATCATCGAATCATGTCCGAGGCCGAAAACCAGGAAATTACAGGGGGAAATCGATCGGAGAACATCGAAGGAAACGGTGATTTCGGAGAACGATTGTTGAGGGACGATTCGGGAAGTCGCGTAATGGAGGATGGCTTTGAGTTGATTCGGGTCGGGTTTGGAGCGGAAGTTACCGAAAACAGAGGGGTTGCAGAAGAATCGGGTTGAATCGGTGCCGGCGAAGGTGAATAGAAGGAGGCCGCCGGCAATGAGGGCGATGGCAGTTAATGCGAGAAACAGCCGGCGTTCAGGGAGGATGAGCAGATTATTATTGTTATTATTATTTTTCATTTTGGAGAATTTTTGATTTCGGACCAACGAGTAAGAAAGTGAATAGAAGAAGAATATCTCTAAGATTTGGGGTTTTATGAGTTGAGAGTTGAGAGATAATAGACGACGGTGGGAGACGTGTTGAACAGAAAGATAACGGCGTCAGGTTCAGACATGACGCGACACCATTGGTCAGTTCATGGGAGTGTATTAGAATTTTGTTCAAATAATTAAATCTATCAAAAAATCAAAACCGAATATTAAGTATTTATGCCACTTGAATCATAAATGTATCTACTTGATAAAATACAAATGTAAGCTTTTAAAATTTAATCTAGATCTGTACTCCTTAAAGTAGAAGGAAAAAATAATAATAATACTTACTTTACAATTATTTCTATAGTTAGGACACGTGTCACACAGAATATTGGACATAATAAAACTAATAAAAACAGTTTTCATACGATAAGAATATAAAATGCTATGAACAAGTCAGATTATTATAAAATATTGTATGTTGAGCATAAAACTATTAATTTATTGCTAATTAATCGAATTTGCTGAGATTTGTATAAGTTTTTTCTATACCGTACTCTAATTCCCTTTCACGTTTTATTTTCTAATGAAAAAAAAAGTTTGATAAATAAAATTACATCTATGACTAATGATTAAGCAATGATGATAAGATTTAATAGAGTAAATACTTAGGTGGCGTTTGTTTCGTCAGAATATTTCTAAAGAAAATGAAATCTGTGAAGGAATTGAAATCCGTCAAGAATTGAAATTTGAATTCAATAATCTGTTTGGTTGACAGAAATATTTATAGAATCCAATTTCATATTCTGTTTGGTTCACAAACAATGTAAATGAATTTGATTTTAGTGATGTAAAATGACAGAATTGCACTTCTTGTTCTTTTTGCTTAGTCTTTGTTTTTTTTAATAACTTTTATACAAGACCAGTACATACAAAATCTCATAACAGAGTGAGTTTGCTTGTAGTTTTTGAAATAAGCATAGACAGATAATCAATTGTAATAAAACACAACTTTATACAAGATTTGTGCATAGATTTGTTTAGAAATTGCTTGAGTGTTTAGCAATTCAACTTATTTAGATATTGAAGTAAATAGTTAGAACCATATAAGGGATTTTCAACAAAAAAAAAAACAGTTTGAGCAAAAAGAAGGCGGCAACCGGGAGAGAGAGAAAAAACATAAACTCACTTGAGGCTACGGCAGAGGAAAGTGGAGACAGAAGGAGGCGACGAAAGACAGCGGAGGAAGGCGTTGGAGGCGGCGATCTACTACTAGAAGCAGAGGAAGGCGACGATCGACTGCTGGAGGCGGAGGACGGCGGTGACGCAGGCGACAATGACTGCAGGCAGCGACAACGCAAGTGCTCTGGAGGAAGAGATGAGTCAAGCTATGAGTGCTACATAGTACAAATGGAAGAAGAAAATATTTATTAGGGCTAGATGTGTTGAGGGTAAAAAAGTAATCTTTCACATTCACTCATTCAAAAGATTTTAAAATCACTCAATCGCTAGATATTGTCACATAATGGTGGATCAAAGATACTGTCTCCTAGTTATATACAAGCTTCGTCTTTTTTTTGGATTAAACATAGGAAACACAAACATAGATCAATGGCTTGGAATGATTGGTGTTATAACCCTTTTGGGTAATGCTTTGTACGTTTTGTAACCTTATTCTAGCACCTTGCTAGTTTCTAATAAAATTGGGTTCTCTTGGCTGGGGTGATAACCATGCCAAAGCTCCTTGCCTTGAGTTTCATTTTGCTTGCCGTTGAAATAAAATTTAATTTTTTAAAATTCCCTAATTAAATTGAACTAAAGACGAAAACCCTTATGAATTATATTCTAATTCCTTTACAATCTCAAAGATTCATGTCAACCTAATAGGCCCTTGTAGAATATAGCAACTTAAGGTGTTAGAGCACACCAAACTTATATTTATCTCATGATTATGTTCATAGTTAATACTCTTTAACCCTCTCAAACTCATCTTGCAGCAGGGGCGGAGTTAGAAAATTTCTCCGGTGGATTCAAAGTTAAGATTGATAACATTTGTAAACAAAATTAATGGGTTCATAACTAAAATTTTACCTAAATTATACTAAAATTGCATTAAAATGGTACAAATTTTTTTTGTTTAGTGGGTTCAATGGAACCCTCTCCCACATGCATGGCTCCGCCCCTGCCGTGCTTGATTCATAAAATCTGGGTGAATGGAATACATATATATAAAAAAAATTAATCAATAAAGATCATATACTTAAACATAGAACCCAAATGTCAAATCTGGACCATCAGATTTTTCAAATCAATGATCAAGTTCTAATAATGACATTATTGTAATTAAGTAAACAATTATAAAATTTAATTATAGAATGAAGGGTATTATCGGAACCCTCCACCCCATAAATTTCGCATCTTCCTGTCTTTTTCACTTCCAGCCCCGAAAATGATAACTTTCAGCAGAAAATGATCTTCCAGCCATCGAAAATGATTACTTCCAGCCAGCCGAAAATGAGAACAATTGCAGTTGAAAATGATAACATTTTCCAACCACAGAAAATGATAACTTCCAGCCACCGAAAATGATAACTTTTCAGACGAAAATGATAACAATTCCGGTTGAAAATGATAACAATATACAATATTAAAAATGATAACATTACCAATATGAAAATGATAAAAATAGACTCATTTTCGGCCAAAATGATATAAAAACAAATGTTTCTAAACGAAAAAGATATAAATACACTTATTCCAGCCGAAAATGATATAAATACACATGGTTACAACTGATAATAATAAAAATTCACATGTTTTAGCCCGAAAATGATATAAATACACATGTTTTAGCCCAAAATGATATAAATCATATATTTTTAGCCGAAAAGGATATAAATACATATGTTTTAAGCCGAAAATGATATAGATAAACATGGTTACAGCCGAAAATGATAAAAATTCAAATGATTCTAAATGATAACATTTTGGTATCATTTTCATATAGTGTGCCTTTCAAAATTTCAGAAATATGAAAAGAGTGGTCTTGTTTGAAAGATGATAAAAAAAATTTAGTAGTTTGATATAATTTTTTTGCTCAAATTCTTAAAATTGAATTAGTTAAGGTCATTTAAAGATTTAAGAGGTAAATAGAAAATAAAAAAACAGAAATTTTGGGGAAGTCTTATAGGAGGCGTGGGTTTGGATTTTTTTTTTCGCAATTCCTATTTTGCCCTTTTAAATGAGTAGATTAGAACTTGCCTTTGAGTTCTATGTTTAAGGGTGGGGCTATGTGGATTATTACCCTTATATATATATAATCTAATAACCTTATTAAAAGAACATGATGTATGACATCAACATCCTTTTTTTTACCAATTACAACTTTCTATTTCGCAAATTTTCTTATAAACCTCCTATTTTTAATATATCACTTTCCTTGTATCAAGGTGATAATTCAAAATTCAAACTAATTTTAGATACTAAAATTTTTAACAAACTTTCCATATTTCTAGCTGAATAGTTTCGGTAAACTATATATGTTTGTTATCCAATAATATATATGTAAATATTGACATTAAGTTTAGAAACTTTTCAATGTCATTATCTATTAGTTAAAAACATGATTAGTTTAAAAACAATTGAAAATGTTTAAAATCACCACCGCATGAATTGAAATACTAGCCGCCCATTATTTCATTTTTAAATTACTTTTCAAATATGGATGTTTATTAATTGGAGG
>JAUEJL010134961.1:0-11080 GCA_032274825.1 Drosophyllum lusitanicum | reverse complement strand
TTTTAAAAGCTAAAGTTTGTATTCAACCCCCCCTTCTACAAACATTTGTTGTTGCGTACTCAATCTGGGACTAACATGTTGCTGTCAACGAATAGGTGTTCAACTGTCGCTTACGAGCTGCCGATTGATTGATTAGTGTCGACTGTAGATTAGGAGCTATCGAGCGATTGATTAATGTCGATTAGTAGTGTCGATTGCCGAGATATGAGAGTCAATCCTTGAGAGCTGAGGGTTACATAAATATAAAATATCTATATAAATAAAGATAAAAAACATATATCTATATAAATAAAATAATTAAATGTAAACAAATATAAAGCCGAGTATTTAGAGCGGGATCCCTAAACCCGTCCCCGTCCCCTGATTTGTTATAGTCCTTGAACACATCTTGTTTATTTCATTTTTTGGTTTTCCTCATCGGTTTTGGGTTGTTTTGTTATCCAAATTTGACACTTATTGACTCCAAAATTACTAACCTTAGGTGTCTATAGATAGGATAAACTATGTCTGACTTATAGATACTTCCTAATAAGATCAATCTCCACAATAATCAAAATCAAAGTTCACGCATTTATTGAGGACCAACTTGTTGATTTAGGATGGTGCAATAAACACAATCCAGTTATCATCATAGCAACATATTCTCAAATATTCTACTATTACACCATATTATAATAAGGTTAATTTCAAAGATGTAATACTTGGGACGGGTGTAGTGAACCCTATCACACAATCACATTATGTCACGTCAGTTTTTTTTTATGTTAAGTCAAAACATACGATGATCACACTTCAATAACGGTGAACCCATCATAATCGGGTGGTGATCAAACCATGATCAAATATCGGTACGCTATCCCGTAAGCTTTTACAAATAGCTTTTTTTTTCCTTTCTTGTAATCATTATTTCAAGTAAGGGTGAGCACCAAGCCGTCGAAACCGAGCAAACGATCCAAATCGACGCTAAGTGGTCGATTCGGTCTATTTAAGAAGTGTAATGTTACGCTAGTTTTGAATACGTGAAACCGAATTAGGGAATGTAATATTGTTTTGTAGAAAAACAACAACATACTGGAAAGAGCTTCTTCAACGTGATTATGCAGAAGATGAAATTTATAAAGAGATAGAGCCTATGGTATGGATCTCAAGATAATTATAAGCGCAATAATTTTTTTAACTAGAAAAACCAAGCAAGACATAAGTATTATTTAGTTTGTTTTTTCTGTTACAAAAATATTTGCTAACAAAAATGATGTATAAAAAAATTTTTAAGCTCAATTTTTTAGGATGTTTAAATATATAGACATTTTCCCTGAAGCATTACATTTCCTTTTTGTTGGTTTATAAATAATTATGAATTTTTTATATCAATTTATATAACATACTTTATTGCTAATTTTCTATTATTTTCTTCTCCTTATTTTTATTTTACCAATTTAGAGAACGAAAACCGGCTGCATATCTATCGTTCCAGTGATTGCAGAGCTCAATTCTGGGCATCAATCACCTTCTTCATCGATTACGAGGATTCGCTAAAAACCACTCAGTCATAATCGTGATTTGATCGGAAGTCGCATATTGTATTCTTGAACAATGAGACGGAGACCAGGAATCGGTGGCTTACAGACTGCTGCCGCTGCTAGGGTTCGTATCAATTTCCCTTCTTTTTACTTGCAGACAGACAAGTATGAAGTCATGTATAATTTGATGATTTTTGTTTATCGAAAACGACGTATCAGGATCAATATCGGTTACTGGGAGAAAATGTAGCAAAGCTACGAACCGATCTTATGAAAGAACAGCTTTCCACATTCCGTTCTCAACTAGAAGACTTTGCTCGCAAACATAAGGTGTTTAATCAATTGTGTGCTTTTCCCCTAATTTGGTGAATTATAAATTTTAATATCAGATTTGAATTTTCGTGTTTCATTAAACTTAGAGTTTGTATTCTGATGACTAACTGTATAATATGAATGGAAGATCTTCATAAAGGGAAATTGTAATGTTATAAAGCAAAATTGTGATCTTTTAGATTGTTCATAGTTTCTGATGCTAACTGCAGAATGACATTCGCAAGAACCCTGCTTTCAGATCACAGTTTCATGAGATGTGTGCGAAAGTAGGAGTAGACCCACTAGCTTCAAATAAAGGTTTCTGGGCTGAGCTCTTAGGGATTGGTGATTTCTATTATGAACTTGGTATGTGTTTGTTTATAGCCATTGATATGTATCTCCTCACTGTAGAAATTTGTATACAAAATTATCGATTGATCTTGTTGAAATAAATATTTAGCTATAGTTTGGATGCATTTGAATGTAGCATTGTGTTGTAACTTCTCAGTTTATTTGATCAAGAGTCTTCGACAAAGATGCAAATAAACTTACTTGGCTTTTCAGGGGTGCAAATTGTTGATATCTGCTTGGCCACTAGACCCCATAATGGGGGTTTGATCAATTTGGAGGAACTCTGCAAGATTCTAAGCCAGAGACGAAAGGGTGCTCGTGAGGCGGTGTCTGAAGATGATTGCTTGCGTGCTATTGGTAAACTCAAGGTACCGTGTTTGTGTTCTATAGAAGTGTCAATGTGTCATTAGAAATAGAATGTTGTTGATAACTGTTCTCAACTTTGTCATTTACATTATCTGTTGGCGAACTATGAAGTGTATATTATTCCCAATTTAGTTTGCAGATCTATCGCAGTTTATATGTACCATATGTATAAATTTCTGCCATTTCGAGCTATCGTTAGGGAGTGCAAACTGCTTCCAACAATCTGTAGCACTAAAGGTGGCAATTTGATCCATTTACTTATGAGTGGGTCAATTTGTGGTTATGGTTTTGTATATTATGGGTCAAACAGGTAAAATCAGGAAAAAGTTGACTTAAAGAAAACAAGGTCAAATGGGTGGAATGGGTTGAAAGCTGGCCAAACGTACTCAAACTCAGGGCTTTGGTAAGGTTAAAGTGTAGTAATAGCAGGCCATTGCCCCTTGCAACTCGAAGCTCATAGTTGTAAGGAAAATATAGAGATGAGAGGATATTATTTGTGCTAATCCGATTATAGTTTTTGACGGAACATCTTCATATCTAGCGTTCGTAGCAAACATTATGCTGTCCAATTCTGCTTTCGCAAGACCACGATTTGTTTTTTAAAAAGAAGTGTAAATTTCTTGCATAAAGCCTTTTAAATCATTTTATTCAAAACATTATATTCTTACAAATATAATATAAACTTTGTAATCAAATCTGACAAACAAAATATTTATAAACTTCAGACAATAAGTCTTTTTGGTCTACTTAACCACTTTCGTGCCTTACCAAAAAAATTACATGTTTTGACCCGGACCTTTTTTGGCCTGTTTCCCAACCTGCCCATTGTGTCACCTCTAATCTTTACATCCCTTGAACTAAGGCACCATTCTGCCTGTAGCATTGTGGCCAACTGTCAATCATGTAAATGCAACTGAGGCCAACTCAATTTGATTGGAATGCCTAATTATATACTTATGGTTGTTGGTATCTTGAATTGATTCTTTCAGATGTTGTACTGACATTGGCACAGTTATTCAGGTGTTAGGGAGTGGTTTTGAAGTGATTACTGTTGGGAAAAGAAAGCTTGTTCGTTCTGTCCCAACTGAACTGAAGAAAGATCACAATGAAATTCTAGAGTTGTCCCAGGTTAGCTTTTATCACTTCTAATGGCCATCAGGCATCATCCTTACGTTTTTACTTTCTTGTGCCATTAGCTATTTTTTTATTGTTATTCATATGGTTCAATAAGAAAATTTACATTACTCGATCTTTTTTGACATGATATGTCCTTGATCACAATATAAGTGTTAGTTCTTTATTTTTTTGCTGACAAAGTATACGACTTCTTGTGGTTTTTTAGGCTCAAGGTTTTGTTACTGTTGAAGAAGTAGAAAGACGTCTATCATGGTCTACCGGCCGTGCCACTGATGCTCTTGAAACTTTATTAGACGTGAGCGCTTATTTCCATTAAATACTTTGTTTTCTTTATTCCCTGCTAAGATTTAAGAATGCCTTGTGCATCATACTTTCATGACCTGACAAATAATCAATTTTATGTTCACAGGAGGGTCTTGCAATGATTGATGATGGCCACAGAGATGGCAAACGCCGTTATTGGTTCCCTTGTGTGTCTTCTGTATCTTCCTTCGTGGCATCTGAGACTTCTTGATATTTTCCTCTTCTTGATGTTCATTTCCGACCTGAATGCTGAGTGGTCAAATGTGTTGTAGAAAAGGGCAGCTGTGTAATTTTATGTGTTTAAGTATTCAAGAATATTCAATATACAATAAAAAAAATAGATGCAGCTTATTTTTCTATTTGGAAGTAAAAAAGTACTTTTGAAATTCTTCATACGATTCGTTTACTTAACATTGTAACTGTGTGAACTCAGAGCATCGAATTCATGTATTTGCTAGTTCATTGAAGTTCTTTAGAAAGATCTCCCCTCATATCATTAAGTGGCTTGGAATCTGAGGTGGACTTTATAGCTTATTTTATGTAATTTTTCTACATATCCTATTTGGTAAGATCCTCTCATATATGTTCAAACATGATCTATCATGTTTTTTCACAAACATGAGAGTGAGACATACAAAAGGGCCCATTATTGACTTAAGACAAGGGACCTATTCTCGTGTATGTGAGAGAATGTGATGTGTCATGTTTGACTATAACATGAGAGGATCTTTACTTGGTGATTTCCCAGTAAAAGGACTTAAAAGTCTTAAACTGGAAGTAAGTTATTCTGGGCTACTGTCATGTTATATGGGTTAAGGATAAATGGTCTGACATGTGACACCTTACCTTCATATTTTTCTTTTCCCTTTTCACATCTTTTTTGACTTCCTCATGAACAATTAGTGTGTCAAGTATTACTACAATAACGTTGTTATTACAATGATGTTTTTTTTTTGCATCAAAAGTACAAGTGTACAACGTTTGACGAGGTTCCTTCCCATTCTTTACTTTACTCGTCTTGATCTATCAGACTACTAGAGATAATACACAATCCAAATTAACTGATTTAATTAAGACACCATGTCAACAATTTTAAGCAATTGGAATGTCAAGTCAACATATGTAACTAGGGGTGTGTTTGGTTCTAGAACCGGCCCGGAACCGAAAACCGAACCGATATAATGGATGTGGTTCTGGTTATATACCGGATATGGAATCAGATAAGACCGGCAGTTTATTTTGGAACCAGTTTCAAGAGGGGAAACCGGAAATGACCGATAACCGGTTAATATTTTTGTTATTAAAGGCAAATATGATATATTTATATTAGTTAGTTGAATTCGTTCTGACAAACAATAACCATTAACCATATCGCCAACGATAATAGTTCAATAACCAATCTAATCACCAAAAGCAGTAGTTTATAACTAACCATATGAGAAATACAAAATCAAATACCAACTGGTTCCGATTCTAGGTCCGAACTACCCGATAACAGATGGAACCGTACTTGAAATAACAGAAAACCGAAAATGAAGTTCTAGAATAACCGATAACATGACCGAATATTCTAACCCGGTTCCAACCAATTCCGGTTAATATGGACTGCAAATTAATTTTCAACTTGCTATTGATGAAACAGTATTTGGAACTTTGAGTCATCAAAATCTCAAAACAGGATTGAGTGCCCCATGGGGAACAAAGAGTAAATCTTGGTTAAAATTTTAATGTTATTTTTCTAAGTAACTAATATATTTATCACTTACCGAGTAATCGTTGACCATGATGAATCTAGGGTGGTAATAGTATTACTCCTAATTCATCCAATCATTTTATCCGTCATTAATCTTTATTTTTAATATTTATTAAAAGAAAAAAGGTTATAGTGTCATCATTTAATATTTTAAATTTTTTTCATTAATCATCCTTCTTTATTTCCTTAAATGGCTTACGAATGAATTGTTTTCTCAAATGATATTTTTTAGGTGATTCAGTTTGTTAACACTTAAATATTTAACAAAAACATTTATTCAAATTATTTAGTAGATACATCTACCTATTTTGTGGTTATTTATATAAACATGTATACCAATTGAATTAAATTAATATATTCAAATTTGATTATAAAGAGATTCTTAAAAAATTTGATGATGATGTTATATATAAATTTACCCCCTTTTAAGATATTTTATATCCTTATACATGTTTTACAATTGTTTTACTATATAGGTTAATACTCTTTAACATCATATACATTTAAAAATTATTTTAACTATCCTCGTGTTTATACACGGGTTTCGTTAAGCTAGTTTAATAATGACATTTATAATTCATTAATTTTGCTTTCTCATATTCTTCGTTAATTTGATAACTGTAATAGATAAGTAGGACGATTTAACAGGAACATACAAAAATAGCTATAAATATACGTTAACACATTTTCCATTAATATACCTATAGATACCATGGTGTCTTCGTTAATTTTGCATTATTAGTCATTTATGGAATTTAGTTTTTATAACCAAAAAATTGATTGATATGATTTCACCACAAAAATAGCACCAATTCTTTCTCTATCTTTGTATTTTGTTTGCCTATTTTTGTCAAAAGGACCTGCAATTCTTATCAGTTTGGGAGGTTGACTATTTTTTCTACAAATGTGTACATTTGTTATGAAATTGAGGATTGAATTGCTTATGGGCATGAAACTTGCAAAAAAAATTCCTCTTTTTAAAAGATATTCTAGATTCTTTTCTCAAGATAAAATAATGTATGGTTAAAGTTGCGTAATGGTATGAAAGTTGTCCTGATTTTCTAATATGGTACTTAAAGTATTTTTTTTACACATATGACTATTTAACTTGTTAAAAACGTGTTATTATACCCCTTACATCAAATGTTACCCGGTAAACAGGTAAATACCCTAATTTGATGCTTTTCCTACCATTTTTTATTAGTGATGCATAAAAATTAGGGGAATTGCTCGTTTGGAACTCTTGAAGGTGTGGAGAATGTCTTCATCATCGTCCTACAACTCTAACCTAAATTCAAAGCTTCCAAGTGAATGCTATTATGAGAAGCTAGTAAAATGTCAAACATCATGGACAAGAAACAACCCTGGTAGAAGATTCCTAACATACTCAAATTCTTTGCTATGATTTTGTATGAAATTAGTCACTAAAATTTGTAAAAATTGCTCTAATTAGTCAATGAGAATTACAACCAAGATTACACATACTATAAACAACTTTTGGATGACAAGGAAACTGAACTTGCCATGTACAAGGCCAAGATGGAGTTATTAAAGTCAAATATGGAGGAAAGATGAAGTTTTTGAAAGATGTTCAGATGTGTATAAAAAAAACTTTAAGTATCATATTGGAACATTAGGACAAGATTCCTACATGCTCTAACACTTTAAATGAGTTTAAAAATCATGAATTTACCGGCTAAGCCGGTTGCAAGTTAAAAAAAGTATATTAACACGCTTTTGACAAGTTAAATGGTCATATGTGTAAAAAATACTTTAAATACCATATTGAAACATTAGGACAACTTTCATGTCATTACGCAACTTTAACCCAATAATGTATTAGTCTAGTATTTCTATAATGATTGAAGATAAAAATGAAAATGTAGTTATGGTATGTTTGTTCTTTAGTGAAACTAGATGGCACTGTTATCTATTAATCTATTACTAGTGCGGTATCCGCGTAATGCGACAACGATTATAATTGATATCATTAAATGTGTGTTACAAATATAAAATAAATTTTAATTTATTTTTAAAAGAATGTGGCATATCAAATAGAAAATTAGTTTCAATTTTTAGAAAATTTTAATCTATTTTGGAAGGTTAATAATTGGATAGATATAATTAATCAAGATAAGATGGATGGTTAGGATGAAGTATTGATTAAAAATTAAGTACTCTTAAATTGATAAGAAGAAACGTTGTATGATTTATAAAGTAGTATAGATAGTGTATGATAAAGTAGTTGAAGGTAAAACAGAAAAACGTAAAAAGTCATGAAATAATACTATAAAAAACTTAAAGACTATTGTGGTTTTTCTTTTGTCAACTAAAAAGCTTCATATTATTCAAACAAGTATGAAAGCTTATTTTTTAAACTAAACACTTACTGATCTGATAAAATTTTAAAAGTTGTCGCTAACATGTAAAAAACTTAAAGATTATTGTGGTTTTTCTTTGGTTGTTCCCATTTTAGTACGACTTCAATCTTGGCCGAATCTACCTTTATCCCGTCTCTGTTTACCAAGTGACCTAAAAACCGCACCTCTTGTAGTCAAAATTCGCACTTGGAGAACTTCGCTTATAGTCTTTCTCACTTTAAAGTTTGCAGTACCTCTTGAAGATGACGTTCGTTATCCTCCCGGGTCTTTGAATACATTAAGATATCGTCGACGAAAATAATCACCGATCAATCTAGCATGGGCCGACAAACTCTGTTCATAAGATCCATGAAAGCGGCTAGCGCATTCGTAAGTCCGAAGGGCTTTACCACGAACTCGTAGTGCCCGTACCTTGTTCTGAACGCAGTTTTACTGATATCTTCTTCCCGTTCTCGTAGTTGATGATATCTCGATCGAATATCTATTTTAGAAAACCACGATACTCCTTGCAGTTGGTCGAATAAGTCGTCTATTCCAGGTAGCGGGTAACGTTTCTTGACAGTAAGCTTGTTTAATTCTCTAGAATCGATGCACATCTGAAAAGACCCATCATTCTTCTTCACGAAAAGTATTGGCGCTCCTCAAGGTGAACTACTCGGGCAGATAAACCCCTTGTCTAATAACTCTTGAAGTTGACTCATTAATTTCTTCATCTCTGGTGGCGCTAACCTTTACGGTGCTTTGGCTATTGGTGTCGCTCTTAGTACTAGATCAATCCTGAACTCCAATTGCCGTTCCGGTTGTACCCTTAGCAGATCCTTTTAGAACACTTCGGGGAATTCCCTAACCACCGGTATGTCGCTCAATGCTTTCTTTTCTTTGGTGGTGTCGGTTGGTTTCGTAGGCTAAGAATGCAGAACATCCGTGCTAAAGATATTTCCTTGCTTTCATTACCGTGCAAAAGGTTGTGTCCCTCTTCTTGCGTTCCCTGATGATTACGAGTTCTCCCCCACTTTGAGTCTGAACCCTTACCTCTAGATACTTGCATACAATTGTAGCTTGCTGTTGACTAAACCAATCCATCCCAACAACTACTTAAAATTCCTGCATCGCAATCGGTATCAGATCAAGTTTGAATTCCTCATCTTCTATTTTTATCATGTTATCCTTGTACACTGTCGTTACTCTCAAGGTTTTCTCATCAGCGATTTCTACCTCTAAGGGTGTTTCTTACTTAACCAGCACAGTTTTAAGGTTATCACAAAAATTAAAAGACACAAAAGATCTGCTGGCCCATGAATCAAACAATACAAGTGCAGGTGTTGAGTTTACAAGAAAAGTACCTGCCACCACATCAAACTCGTCTCTAGCTTCCCCCGTGGTAAGTTGAAAAGCACGACCCCTGTAGTTGGGCCCTTCATTCTTCCTCCCCTGTGTACCATCGGTGATCCTGCAGATCACACAAAATATGTGAGGTTTCTTGCATGTGTGGGCAAATTGGATATGTTCTCTGCATTACTTTATTCTCCGGAGCCTCAACTCTCGGTTTCTTGAGTACCGGTGCAGCTCTCTCTACCGGCTTCCTCTCTATTTCTTGCCAACTTCAAGTTGCAAAACCATTAACCAAAATGAAATTCATCGATTGCTATTGTTCCTCACTACCCTAGGCATGATTTCTACTGTTTTAATTTCATTAACATTGAGTTTTGATTGGTCTAAAATCCATTTTTGTTCTCGGCAGGATGCGACTCACAAAACATCATTAACAGTCGGTTAATCCTTCATAAATCCATGAAAATCAGTTGTAAAGCAATCTTAGCAACATTCAAATACACCCTAGACCCTTTAACTTCGATTTAGGTTGCAGAAACATCGAAATTCATGGTTTTTGACCCCAAAGCTTCTCTCGGTTTTGATTCTCACAAACAGCCAAAATCTCTAATTGTTCTTACGCTAATTGCATAATAATCAGTGTTTGAGTGTTAAGATCACATACCTTTTGATCACTGATTGATTCTTCGAAGTACTTGCAATCGATCCTTGCTCTCTCTTCTCTCTCAGTAGCATCCAAAAACATACACAAGCACCCGCAAATTTGCTACAAAAAGGTGAAGTCTTTGGAGGCTATGCCCTAATAGGGTATTTATACCCTTCCCTTGGGCCTCAAGCCCAAGCCAATTAAATCCATTTTAAGCCTCATAACACTCCTTTATTAAGGTAAATAATCATTAAGCCCAATATCGAACTCTATTAAATACCCATAAATGTAAGTTCAAATAAATTCCTAATATAATAAATATAATGTTACACCTTATTATTAATTTGGAAACGAGTATTACAAATCAAATCAAGACAACTCGTGAGCTCGAGCTACTCGAGTAGGCTATCGAGTCGAGCTCAAGTAATAAAGTACTCGACTCGTAAAGATTGCAAGTCTTATTAAGCATGTCCCATTTTATATTTATACGTCACTTTTATATGCGTATTTACATAATAATCATAATTTCTAATCGGGGCAAGTCGAGCTCAAAGATATCATTCGAAATTGAAAGTACGGAATCCGATTAATACTAAGCTAATTAATATTATTATTATTTATACTACTAATTAAGGAAATCGAGTAGAGTCGAGCTCGATAGTGTCGGTTAACTCATTAATCTTGATCTTGAAAATAAAGGATCGATAAAGCTCGAGTCAATTTTCAAGCTTCAAGTGTTTCCATATGAGTCGAGCTTGAACTTGATATTTTGATGATTCAACTTGTCTCAATTACACCACTAAACATCTTTAACCATCCGGGTGAATGAGTCATTATTAGATTGACTTAATTTTACAAAATATCTCTCATTAATGAGTCATTAACATTATAGCCATTGATCTAATGTAATAAAGGGCCAAGATTGGTCCTTGCAATAAGAACGGTTCTCATATGAAAATCTCTCTCTCTCTATATATAT
>JAUEJL010134950.1:0-11081 GCA_032274825.1 Drosophyllum lusitanicum | reverse complement strand
AAAAGATTGAGTTTTAGATTGTGTTTCAGTGGGTTTTTTAAATTATATTAAAATGAGAACTGTTTGTATTTTATACTTGTTATATATATATATATATATATATATATATATATATATATATAACGACGGCCGAAGAAAGCACACATATTTTCTCACGCAAATTTTTGATGGTAGCGATGAACCAACAGGAGATAAGAGGAAGATCAAATTCTAAGGCTTTTAAGTTTTTATTCGCCATCCGTTTAGCAATCTAGTTAATTAGAATGATGAGTAGTTATTTGAAACTTACTTTGTTTATCTTTTTTATAATGTTCTTTGGCTAAATATTTTGTTAGAGGAAATGAAACCTTTGTTTTGATTTTATTTATGTTTCATGGATAATTGTTTGATTCTTGCATGTTACATTCAATTAAAGAACCAACCGTTTAATGTTTTTACCTTTGCTTGATTATTCTATTGATTGTCATATGTCTTTAATAGGAATTAATCATTCATGCTTTCCGTATTAGTGATTTGCTTGTTAAATGACTAAGTAAACATTAGGATAATGTTTAGGAATAATTGGTTGATAAATTAGGCATTATGATAGTGTTAACTTATCAAACGGGAGTTAGTAGGTTAAGGGCGATTCGGGAGATTGGCCTATTATTGAATTGTAAACGGGGTATAATTGGTTAGACATGTTTAGGAAGAGATTTCTCTATCTTAGTTTAATTAATTATTTAACTTAACGATTCGGGAGATGAGTTAGGTTACCCGTTAGAATCATAACTAATATAATTTATATTTCATTATTAATAAAGACTAGGCGGATCCAACTGTAGGTGAATAATTTTTTCTGATTTGGTTGTTCGTTGGTTAATTTAGATAACTTTAGTCTTTTAACAAAATTTATTTAATTAATCGTTTTTCATATTCTTAGTATTAATTAGTTTTAAAAATAAAAAAAATTCACCTTTTAATTAAATTTGCTTAGGTTAATTAGTGTAATATAATTTTATAAAATACTTTTATCGTTCCCTTTGGATACAATATCCTACTTGACTAGGCTATAGTACTACACGATCCAGATATACTTGCTTGTAGTGCATGGTGAACCTTAGGTGATTTAGACTTAAAATTCAAAACCTAATTTTTACGCATCATTAATGTAGTAGATTAGTTCAATATTTTGTAAGTACTAAATTTGCACATTTGATCTAAGTGGTCATTAATTTATTGTTTTCGATTGATAAGTTCATATATGAACTTACAATTGATAACTTTAAATAACTTGATATGTTCAAATAAAATTAGATAAGTTCAAATGAATGTTGGCAAGTGTTAGTCAAATGACCTCATATGTTTAGATTGACGAGACAAAATAAAGCTTGAAAGATAAGGTTTAAAAGAGTTAAACCGAATTATGTTAAGTCTGTTAAAGTCACTAGTCAGGTTAAGTTGGGTAGTTAGTTTCAGGACAGAAATAGAGTTTCTAAGTATGTTTTAGAGAACTCGAATGACTTCCTAAGTTAAGTGTATCTATGTGTACACGTGGAAAACAAAAGTTTGGTTAAAGTACTTAGATTGATGAGTCTCAAGCTGAGTAACTTAGCTTAATAGGAAAGTCAGCTCGATAAGAGTTTAAATGTGTTTTAAATTCTTAACTCCCTATCAACGGCCGGATAAAAAGATTGAAGATTGAAGATTCAAGTTTGAAGATAGAGTTATCCAAACTATCAATGATAATGTATAGGTATTAGTTTAAGTTAACAGATTAGGATAAGTCTTAGTATTTCCATTAGTCTCATATGAAATTTCCATTTTAAACCATACGTAAATCTAATTCACCCATTTTTTGTCAATTAGTCTCATATAAAATTTCCACAATAGTATGAAACATGTTGATGTGTTTTTTTAATATTGATAATCTTTATAACAATTACACACGTTGAAAAATGAAAGGATGTCACAAATTTTGTAACACCTCTTTGTAAACAACATTATCCGTTGACGTTAATACTGCACCATCTTTATTTGTAATGTGTATCTTTTTGTCATCTCTCTTGTCACTCTTGTTAAACAAATAAAAAAGATAGAATAAATTAATTATATGTTATACATGAAAGACTTAATAAAATCATAAGTTGCATTCATGGGAAAGCTGAAAGTCCAAAGATGTGATAATAGATGAGTAAACTACAAGATACTTGTATGTAAAATGAAGAATTAGCCAAGAACACAAGTATGAACACTTTGTTTGAGCTTGAAGATGTATTGCAATTACTTTGAACATGGAATACAAGCTGATGAAAGTTTACAATATGCAAAGGTTACCTTGCAAACTAGGTTTGCAAGGTATATAAAGCAAGTGCCACATGGGCCAAGAGCCTCATGGGCTTTTACAACTAAACTAGCTATTACAACAAGTGTGGGTCAAGCCCAATACATTTAACTAGTCTAGAAAGATAATAATAATAATACCAAAGTACACAAGGCCAACAAACATATTTTTAGACTAACAGTTCTTTTGTTGCTCCACACAACAAGTTCGAAACATACATAACTTTTCGTTCTACTAGACACCCAACCGTACATAACGCCCCTTCCGTCTCTGCTAGCCAACGATTATTTACAATCGATCTGTAATCCCCCTCCGAGAAGAGGTGTTTTGCTTGCTAAAAAAAATATCTGTAAGTACACACTTACAACTTTTATAACTAATACATTCTGGCTTTGGTTCTCCCAACCCTCTGAACATACATCATTACAGCCTGCACTGCTGCATCTACTCGTTTCTATAACATCACTTCTAGTCTCTCTTACACTTGCTCAACCACCTGGTTGCTTATACAAGGGATGTTCGTCTGTACGGCTTTACCCAACTTTGTAGCTACTGTCTGCCTTACTGTGCTGTTCTCATACTCTAGCAATTCCTCTATAACTGGAATCTCTCTAGTAAAATTACCCGCAGGTCTAATGGTTGGGATAGAAATTGCATCTTCTTCATACCCGTCTCTAGCTTCTGGAGGTCTACTACCTCAAGCTACTATGTCAGTCACATACTAACTCTTTTCTGAAAATCAGAAATCTTTAACATACCAAACAATAATAACTTTCTCTAGATAACCACAGATATACTGGGTCTACATGCGTTATCATCATGCTATCATACACATAATCTGCAGGGTCTATCATGATTTCACTAAGCTTCAGTATGAACCATGTGTTTATAACAATATGGGCCCTATATTATTATGAACACATTATACCTTACTTATGCTTAACTTAACTAATCCGATTCCCGCTTCATAAATCAATACAAAACACTTAGCAACATAAATGTGCTGCTCATGCATATACAAGATATCTCATGCTCATATTGCTAAAACAGATAGCAATAAAAAACTTCTACTACTCGTATGCTCACCAAGGTTTACTGTCCCAGGGATAGCTCCACTTAATCTCAAAACCATGGTTTAAGTTCAGACATCACACTCATGGGTGCCCGAATCCCTTAAACCTTGGCTCTGATACCAAGTTGTAACACCACTTTTTCTTTTTAAAACAAATTACATACTTAATTTGTTTAGCACCAAAGCCTATTAAAGTTTACAAAAAGGCTGGTTCGTATTTACATATGTACTAACATTACAAAAGTTGCATTAACAGTTTTCTTTAACACCCAGAGTTATCCATCTACTCACGGAGCTGGGGCCTTACCCTTGCTGGAACTAGAGTCACCTGTAACACACAACACCGAAACATAAGCTAACACTTAGTGAGCATACTATTTGAATCTAAATCAATAATCATGAAAAAAGAAAAACATTCCCCAGGATATCTTGCTTCCGAGCTGCAACACCTGCAAACCTTTACATACTTCTACTATCTTAGGACATAACTACACCACGTGCGTAGTTATATCTCTTAGCATTATTACGGTACACAACTACGCCACCTGCATAGCTGTACACCATATTCACCATTCTGTGTATAGCTATACCACCTGCATAGCTATGCACCTCTGCTATATCACGAATATATATAAAGCTATCTCACCCAACTGTAGTATCATACAACACACACACACATATATATACATATATATATATAACAGATACATGCATACTGTTCTGAATATTCACATACATATGTATTAAACATACAAAGAAGTACTACACTCACCTTAGTATTTAAATATAAGTCAAAGGTGCTAACTCACGAATATCTCAGTGAATACACTAACACTTACTACCTTGGGGCGTTACAAATTAGCAACATGATTTGATGATACTTAATGTACATGTTCGGAGCTCTCTCTTTTCATTGACCCCATAAACCGAATGCATCCTCAATTCTAAATATAGGGCTTTTGATATTTTGTATTGTTTCAAATTAGTTTCTAAAACAAAGACCAAGTGGCCACCTATGTGTAGGTAGACAGTCGACAATCGTGAGTTGTATAAGTGGATTAAACATGTAAAAGATCTAATGGTATCTTACTTGATGATTAAGCACATAAACCTTTGATTAAGATGTGCATTTGCTATGAATGATCAATCAATAAAATGAAATTTAATATTTTTATAATTTATACAATATATTTTTATATTAAAGTTATAAAACAAACTAAAATTAAGTAAAAAGAATAAGGACAATTTTTTCATTTTACATTACTGAAATCAAATTCATCTTTATTGTCCGCAAAACAAACAGAATATGGAATTAGATTTCAATTCCATTTTCTACCAACCAAACAGATTACACCTATTCAAATTCAAACTTCTGACAGATTTCAATTCCTTCAAAAACATTCTGTGAACCAAAAGAGTATGAGCGTTACAGGGGTCAATTAGCAGACCTTACAGAATTTGGAACTGATGTAACAAACTACATAAAGTATCGTAATTATAACGTGTAATTGAGTATTTGTGAATATTATTTATTAGTATCTGATTGGAGTTACTCACCGAGTTTTATAGCTCATATCAATTGTATTTTCCCATTTTTAGAAGATTTGTATAGCCGATATATCAGTTGTTTAATTGAGATTCTATATAGTGGACCCGGACAAAGTTTCCGGTGGATACCAGTTATCCCCGGTAATTTATTAAATGTTTTAAATAACAACATGACCCGTATAATTATTTTCTATTTTACTCCATCGTCTAACAACTCAAAACACTTTTTGCCTCAATTTAGTTTAGACCAAATCAGTTTTGAATTCTGGATTCGCTACTTTCTAACATATTAAAATCCCTAGTCACTTCATTAATGGCCCACTAGCCGTATAAGCACCACAATAATCCAAGAGAAACATAGTAGGACACTCGGACCTTTCAATGTAACATTTTGTTTGATTGTATGCTTTCAATTGTGCTAGGTACAACTTTTAAGAAGTCAAAGTTCATTGACGTACAAGTATACAATGCACAAGTCTCACCTTCTTAATGCCTCCTTCCAAAAGATTATATATCACCTTTTACCCTCATTAGTGTTACTACATACAGAATGGCCCTTCAAGTATGAATAATGTCACAAGAACCCAAGAAGTTAATAATGGGTTTAGTAACGACTCAGCAACACGTTACACACTCGGGACGATAAGACCATAAGTACCACTTATCTATCATCTTTCTCAATTCAAATGTTACATTTGTGTCACATTATTTTTTCTTCATTTTCTTCCTCTTACCCAAAACCCAAGTATAACCTATCCTAAACCAACTCAATCTTTTTTTTAACTTTTTTTAATTTATTTTATTATACATTTAACTATTAAACAAAATAAAATATTTATAAATTGTATAAAACTTAAAATATAACAACTAATATAATTAAAAATTTCATAACATTAATTAAATAATATTATTAGAAAATAAAAATTACAAAACTCTAAATCGAAAATAATAAATAATAAAAACATCTAGTCGTCCTCGTTGCGGAGAATAAACATCTCCGCTAAATAAACAAGTTTATCGCCTAAATAATCATGTAAAAGCCGCTTGTTTGCTGCTACCCGGCCTATTTCTATATTCCCGCTATTGACTCTTGTTGACGACTCCGAGGTACTACCAAAAATCATGTTTGCCTCCTCTCGAAACAACCCTATAAAAATTTCGTCTTTTTGCAGAATGAGCTCATCAGTTGATACCGAATCCGATTAAGCGGGTTGTGGTGAATCCATATTGTGTAAAACTAATTTTTTTTAAAGTAGTAATTATAGAGAAAAAAGAAGAAAATTAGAGAGATATTAAGGATTTGAAATGTGATTGTGTATCGAAAGCAAAAAAAAGGGTTTCAAGTTGAATGGGTTGGGAGACCTGAATGCTTAACCTGAAGGGGGGGCATAGCGGTGTTCCCTGCCAACCCGAGGCCACCCGCTGAACCCGACCACCCTTCAAGAGGAGTGGTACACATGGCCTAAGAAACTACCTAAATATCAAGTTATAACAAATATGAAAAATGTAACATATATAATGTCTGTAGTACTCTTTCATATAAACCATAAGAGGAAGATAATCGGGCTAAAACTGTTGAAATGTAAAAATATTTTTTCGGTGTATCAAACTATTAAAACGGTATTAATATTTTTTTATGTATGTTCATTAACGTTTCATATCAATATAACATCTATTAATATGATACTTTTGGTAATTAACCACTTGAACTAATAACTGGTTTCTTGAGATTTTTTCTTGCAACTTTCCTTCTCTGACTGGTTTTCCAACGAACAAGATTCTAGTGATTTTTTTCCGCTTACTTGAGTGTTTTTGACGATGTTTTTCGACTAGATTATTCGAAGGAACAAACGGTCTTAACCACAAACCGAAGTTTCAAACACCACCAATCATCCCCATTAGCCTATGTATCATTTTCTACGAGCTTATGAAGAAATCTAATAACTTTTTGCAGATTCTTACAAGTTTAACGATAAAAATACTAATTATTAGGTAACATAATAACCAATAAACTAAAATATTAATAATTACTAAATTAGATATCCGTGTGATACAGAGGTTGATTTAAGAAAATGATAAATATTAAACATTAATAAAAATGTATTGAATGAGACAGACGGCATCAACACCTAGACGGTGGAAACGTCGACACAAGGTTGATGGTGGACGTGACGGAAGAAACATGGTATTATGATATGAAGAGCGATGATTGTATTTCTTGTATAAGTTGTCGATCATCATTGTTACAATTAGGGTAATAAGGTCGAATATTTATTGGTTATTATTAAAAAGAATTTAAAATAGTTATAAAATATTTTAAAATAATAAAATTAAAAGTTTTGTTTAACATGATATTTTGAAATATTATAAAGGGTTAATATGATATTTATAAATTAAGGTAAGCAGATATGATATTTTAAGTTTTAAGAAGATCATATATAAATTTTCTTTAATAATTTTGATCCAATTTTAACTTAAAAATGTCAAATTTAAAATTTTAATTAAATAAATGATCAAGATTAAGTAAATATATTTATTTTATTAAATAAAATATTAGGATTATTAAATAAATTTAATATATATTTGTCCTTTATTTATATATTATTATTATTATATTATATTATATTATATTATATTAAAAGATATATGTATAAAAAAATGTTTAAAATGAGCATCGTAGCTTTCGCCCGAAATATGGCATAGTAATTTCTAGCAGTGTAAAACTCTTTTACTTCACGCAACCGTTGGAGATCTAACCCGATTATGATCCTTCTTGACGCTATATATTTTCATCAATTTTATCATAAATTAATCATATCCACTCTAAAATTGTTCTAGCAAACATGCATACATTGTTAACGCACAAATTAAAAACATAACCGTATAAATTTGTGAAAGTACAAATTGCAAGCAATAGTAATCAACTTTTAGACGTTTTCACCAAAAGACTTGTAGCTCGGTAATATTAGGTGTTGGTAAAATATATTTATTTTTAAAATATTAAGAATTCAAATTTCGCAATAGACAATAGAGTATGTTTAATTAGTGTGTGTTTACCCTTTAAAAAAATGCGAAGCATTATATATATAATAATTATATCAAGTTACGTACATATAAACCGACTAGATTAAATTATTGTGATATATGGTATGGTTTAAAAAAGATGAATTTTAAATATTAACAAAAAGATATTACATAATTATAAAACACCAAAGAGAAGACAATTTAAAAAAATGATAACAAACAGTGTCAACACCCAGACCAGCTGTAGAATAGTCAGCTCAAGTTTGAGGGTAGATGTGACGGCAAACATGTGCTATCAAATGAAGAACATAATTATATTTCTTATAAAAACCATCGATTATTATAGTTACAATTAGCACAATAAGGTCAAGTCTTTATTAGTTATAATTAAAAATAATTATATAATATTTTTAAGATGATAAAATTAAGAATTTGGTTAGATAAATATGATATTTAAAAATCAAGGTACACAAATACGATATTTTAATATTTAAGGACATATATAAAATTCTTAAATAGTTTTGATTCAAATTTTATAAAAAAAAGTCAAAACTGAAATTCCAATTTTAATTAAATAAACCATCAAGACTGATTAGTTAAGTTAAATAAAGAATTATGATCGTTTAATAACTTCAATATATTAATGATGTAATTAGGAAAAAAAATATATAAACAAAAAATATTATTTTAATGATCGTTTCCATAATATTTGATATGGACGTCGTTAGAATACTTGTCAACCTCTTAGTTTAGGAGCATTTTACGGTTCGTATGAACAATATATTTGATTTAGAACGGAAATATTAAATACTCAAATCGTTATGACCAAGTTAAACTTTTTTTTGAACAACGAAGTTATGTTAGTAGGCTGAGTCCGTAGTGAAATCCATATAAGAAAGTTATGACCAAGTTAAATGCTTTTAAAAGCTTATGATCTTTGCATAACAAAAGTGATCATACATAGTAACTTTATGAATTATCAACTTATATCATATGCATTAACTGCTTGTACTTTATTACGCAGGTCTAAAAATTATTATGTAAGGATTAGCTCTTTTAATAAAAGCAACATTTTCAACTAAATAAGTTTACCTAACAATTCAAATGAGACGAATTTTCAATATGTTGTATAATTTTAAGGTATCTTGTTTGCGTAACGTGGGAAAATAAGTTGACATTATCCTTAAATTCTTCCACATAAAGAACCTTTGGGTCCCTAGCTTTTAAAGGAAAATAACGTTTGCTTCTAAAAACATCTATGATAGGTGTTTTCACACTCACAAACACTTAAATGGGTAAATAATAAAATGACCAATATACCCTCGTTTAAAGTGTTTACGAGTATATAAACACTTAAGATAGATAATGCTAGCGCAGAAGCATATATCCTATCTTACTCTTTAAATTAGAAAGTGTATAAGACAACCTAAAGGATGGAGCAAATAAAGTTCACATTATTCCTTAAACTCTTTCTGTTATGCGAATATTATGGAAACCAAAAGGAGAAAGATAATATAAAATAGTAAAAAGATTATATTATTGAAACTCTTTTTCTTTAGACTTATCACATAATTATTTTTTAAAGTAAAAAGATTTATATTACTTAATCTGGTTTTAAAGATTGAGAAAATACAAACTATTATCGATAGGATAAGTTTAAAAAGTGTTTTATTAAGGTCATTTATCTCTTTGTTTTACATTATGAAATAATTCATATGTAACCTTAGTTGAACGTTTTTTAAATTTAGTTACTATTCTATGGAATTTCCAGTTAGGATAAACTCCATATCCACACAAGAACAAGACCGAATCCGAGAGATTTGTATCCTCCTACTTATCTTACAACTTATTCGATCATGATAAGTAGCAAAATCAAAAGATTATACGAGAAAAGAGAATTAATGAATTCCACATAACAATTATTAAATAGATAGAAAGATGAAATACGAAGATAAAGTTAAAGGAAATAAAATTTTTCCGTCCGAATATAGCTTCAACCAATGTCGAAACCGATCGCGACAAGACATGTTTATCTTGATTACACTTAAACAGATAACGATTCTCCTTTGTAGTAGTAGTAGTCTAGTAGAATTGTAGAAACCTTCAAAAAAAATGAACGGATAATTATTACATTTTATTTTTAATTATACGAGATATTTAAATATCTATAGATGTTGTTTTTAGTAAAAAGTTTATTTAGTTTTTAATTTGTATTTCGTATCTTACAGGTTATAATTTAATTTGCATTTACTTGATTTTTTAAAAAATTGTTTTTATTAGATAAAAGAGTATATAAACATTTAATTGACTTTATTAAATTTGCTCAATGATTATTATTATTATTTTATTTAATATGATATAACAAGCATGTGTGTATTGGTTTTTATTTGAAAACCAATATTATTACTAAAGATATGAACCAAATAACAAGCATGTTCTTATGGAAAATCCTACATCGTCGACTCCCTACTCGAAGTAACCTGGTCAAAAGGGGTATCGTTTTGGTAGATCGTACATGTTCAATCTATGGTGAAAATAAAGAACCGAGGACCATCTGTTTTGTTTGGGTATTGATTTGTACACAATAATTTTTTATCATTCACACCATAAGGTTGTCTTTAGGCACCCTCCAATGAGCCCAAATCTGTAGTATTTTAAAAGCCTAAGTCCAACACATATTTGTTAAAACCCCCCTTAATGAATTAATAGCCCAAGTATAGCTCAAAATATAAACGATGAAGAGAAAGCTTAAAGTGGCGATTCTGGTTTTTTAAAAAGCTTTGTCAGCAATGAAAATTATGAAAATAAGGTTTCATAATAGCATAAGTAATGATTATTTTTAAAATAGTTTGGTTGTTTATATTGAGAGAGATTGCTGATATTTTCTCTACAGACAATATAATAGATAAGTTCTATTCAATGATACAAAGATGCGTCTAACTACAAACGCGTGAAGTATGATTTTCTTATTGTTATTTATTGGTTTCATTAAAGTTTTATCAAGATAAAGTATTCGAATTATTGTTTTAGTTAATATTATACTTCTAGCATGTTAATTCGTGAAAAACAAACTGGTGATCGTGAAAAACTTTGATGATTGATTTTGACAAATGT
>JAUEJL010134939.1:0-11082 GCA_032274825.1 Drosophyllum lusitanicum | reverse complement strand
TATATAGGATCAACATAATCTTTATTCTTATCCATATTATCTAAAGTCCAATTCTAGACTATTAGATTTATTATATCAATGGTCAAAATCTGATAATGGTATTAATGTAATTAATTAAACAATATTAAATTTAGGATGGGGGATTCTCATAACAACCTTTCTTTTATAATTACATCTTATAATTGTTTGATTAATTACAATAATATCATTATCAGATCTTGACCATTGATTTAAAAAATCTAATGGTACAAAATTGGCCTTAGGGATCTATGTTTAAGCATATGACCTATATTGATCCAATTTCTATATAGGGGTATTTTGGTATTTTATATAATTTTTCAGCCATAAAATGTGTCCGGGAGAGTTGTCATAAAGATCGAACCTTGATTTTCTCCAAATATCCCTCATTAATGTGTCATTAATGAGTCATTAATGCATTATTAATGAGCCGTCATTTTTATTGGTCATTGGTTTATTTTAATCAACGACCAAGATTTGTTTCACGGTACTAGCAATAAAAACGGTTCTCAAATGAACCATCCCACACATTATATATACACACACACACACATGTATACACACACACACACACACATATATATAGGGAAAAGTTCAATCGAGAACTGTTTTTCGTACGGGAATTACGAGAACTGTTGTAACATCATTAATGACTCGTTAATAAGGGTATTTTGCTCATTTATATATTTACCCAACCGTGAATTACGTCCAACCGTCATTACTTTACGAGGCTAGATTTTCTCAAAATAACCGTCATTGTTTCATTAATGAAACATTAATGAGACGCCAAAAGTTCTTAACCTTTGATTAATTTTAATCAAGGGTTAAGATTGGTATTTGTTCTCGTACGAAAAACACTTCTTACTATATATATATATGTATATATATATATATATATGTATATATATATACACACTAGATTTTATTACATTCTGTAATTATTCTTATTTATTATTTTATTACTAACTTTATTATTTAATTATTTTCGTCAACTTTCCTACGTACTACATGTCTAAATAATTTTATATTTGATGCCTGATGGATGGGCTTCTCTTTCATTGGGTTGGTTTAATGGTTTCTCTTTCAATCGGTTCAAATGGAAAATCCGATGTAACCAAAACCCAAATAGCCCAAAACATGCTCTACAATTATTAAGGCAAATTTCCCGGCCACTAACTCTTTAAGGACAACTTCTTGTTACTAAATCTTGAAAATAATGATTTTTCCGGAAATAGATATAAAGGAATATGGTGTTAATAAATCTATACTGCTATATTAATCATATAACACTCTCTCTTCTTAAATAATTAAAGAGTTCTTAATTTTTCAATCAAAACTAAATCTTCGACCTTTAATTTTATTACATTAATCATATCCGTCAATTCATTTAACATTTCACTTCATTCTCTTCTTTAATAAATAAATGTCTTAATTACGACCAATTTTAATTTATTTTTCTCTAAAAACATATATTTTAATTTTGTAGTAGCTACACTAATATTATATTCTTAGCTAACATGAAAACGGTATAAGTTTTAAATAGTACTTATGATCTTCAAGTTCAACATATAATATCAGTATTATTTCTACCGTCTCATATTGTTTTTAAGTAGAAGTGTATAAACAATCTTACAATACTGTTAAATAAAACTTTCATATGACATAAATTTGATGAATAATACTACTTAAATTATTTCAAATTTATTGTAACATTCACGCTCACTTATGCTTCACCATCATCTTTATTTGATTGTCGCCGCCGCTTAAGGATGGCAATAATCATCCGATCCGATGATCATCCACCCGATCCGATCCAATCCATCGATAGTGGATATGGACAGGAGTTAAATGGATTAATATTGGATGTGGAGCGGATATAGATGACGATTATCCATCCATAGATGAATCCATTAACCCGAAATTAAATTTTTCTAAATTAAATTTTATATAATTAAGTTTATAAATCTATATATTTAGTATATTTTTAACATTTATATATAAATATAATATTAAAGATATATATTTAACATTATAATATTATATAATTACAAAGTATGTTTTTCGCTTTGATTGTAGCTATATTAAGTTTTATATATTTTGATTTGTATTATTTTTTAATAAAGAAACTATGTACTTATGTCTACAAAAATCATAATTGATATGTAAATCTATGATATTTTCTTTGAGAAAAAGAATTATTTCGACATCCAATGGTATCTATTTACCCGTCTAATCCGATGGATATGAATATGGACGGATTAAATAATTTTAAGTGGATATAGATGATGAAAAACTTAATGGATATGGATATGGATATGACATAATCCCATCAATTGTCATGTCTACCGCTACCGCCGCATTACGCCGTTATCCCACTAGTCTACTTTTAAACAACAATGTGGTCTCTAAAAATCCTGTGTCTAAAGTAACTTTTCTTGTATTATCAAAATAAACCGAACCAGTTTCGGTTTAAGAAAATGTAAAAACCGAACATCCGGTTTAGGTTTTCGCTATTAGCCAAAGCCCACACAATGAAAGACTCATCAAAACATGCATAGCCATGAGTATGTAAAAGTAGACAACCCCTTTTGAATAGCCATATTTTTCTTGTCGATTGTTGGTAAAATGTTTAGTTTATTTTTGTTGTATATTTCAAGATCCAAATTTTCTGGTCATTTTATTATAATAACATATTAAAAAGACATGTTTATTTTTTAAGTGTAACATATATTTTTAATAAAGCATATATTTTCTATTTATTAAAAAACAATTAATCTATTCTAGAATTGCGTATATTCCCTCGATATTGTCGTGGGTTTGGGGTGGCAATGTGTACGTACAATGTGATTCCGTAGAGATACATGTGAGCCAATTAATTTGTGGTCAATCCGTACGAAACAGCCCTGTTTTTTCTCCTCACCTTCGTTTTACACACCTTCAACTCTTGTGTTATAATTGAAAACTAAGGGGGTGTTTGCGATTGCGATTTGAAGATAAATTATGTGTTTTTAATAATCAGAATCAGATAATCAGATGTAAGAGAACGTGCTACTGAATAATAGTGTTTAAATTTGTTTATGCTGTTTTATATCTTAATAATCAGATAATCAATATTTAAATGCAATCCCAAACACCCTTTAATTAATCTTAAATTGTTTTAAAAAAGAATTATAAATAAAGAATTTTGTATACTCTTACAAAATCTTTCTATTTCATTTTCCTACTTACTAAGTCATAACATGTACCGAAGGCTTTTAGCCTAGTGATATTGGAGTAGTTTATATTTGGTGTTGCTCATGGCCTAAGATCATGGGTTCGAATCTCGTCGTGAACAATTTTGGAGTAGATTTAGGAACTATTTAAAAAAAACTAAGTCGTAACATGTGAAATTGATTAATTCTCTTTTCTAAAACACCTCTTTTGATTTTAAATACTTATCTTAATCTTATAAGTATAAGAATTTGTAATAAAATTAAAAAGAATCTCTCTTATAAATATTGCAAACAAACAGTGATCAAGCCACTTAGCCACATCACTTTTATGTTTTTTTTAAACGAAATAAATCTTACTCTTAATATGAGCCATTCGTATCCCTTTTTAACATAATACTTTTTAAATTTCTTAGAAATCAGTATATTTTGACTAAAATAATCTTGAAAAATGTTTAAACATACTAAATAAAATCTAACCTAATCTTTAGAGGGCCTTGATTCGCGAAATGTTTTTTTAATGTAATGGGAATCTCTAAAGAAATTGAAATTGAAATATAATTCTTTGCCTATTGATTTTTGTTGTGTAATTAAGAATTGGAAAGTCTCAATAGATTAGTTAGAATGAATAATTCAAAGAGAACCATGAAAATCAAGGCTTTCATAGGTGATCAACACTACGGTAAGCTCATATACAGCAAACCTAGGATAGTTAACTCAAATAGTAAGCTTAAGAACTCAACCTATAGAAATACTTAGGAATTCTAATCCTTTGTACCATCCACATCATAATCAATGAAGAATCAAAGTAAAAATCATCATCAAAACTATACAACAAGGGTTATACATACATAAGTACGTACGTACATACATACATACATACATACATACATACATACATACATACATATATGTGTCTGTCTATATATGTATATATATATATGTGTGTGTGACTTACAGCATGCCTTGACTAATTCTGGAGTGATGCAGCTTGTACATCGTGCATTCGAGGTAATTCCATGCTAAAAGAACTTGCATATTGCAAATTTGAGCTAATTCCATGCTTATTGATTTGTCACAATAACCTAACACATAGCTAGGCTGATTCTACAAGCGTAACACATCATCAAATAACCTGGAAATAGGTCATTATGTGAGTGTAATATTATCAAGCCTGGCATGGCTAATTCGGAGTACGTCTCATATTCATAGCCATTAAGTCTAACTAATCGACTAGCTTTAAATATGTCTATCAGGTGTATGCTTACAACGAGTTCCCATGAGCTACCTTTGTCATGTTTCCGTGAACACAAATTATCTTGGGAAGCACACGTAACTGCACCAAATGACATATATCATTTCGGCAAACACTTACAGAATCTCATGCTATATCAAAAGGGTCGTTAGAGTGCAGATCGTCGGCACACTATTGTGCTCTTATTGGCTGATATTAGTAGTGTTAATGATGTCCTTTATGAAAGGACACACAATTTGACTTTACCGTCTAAGAATTTTCCTTGGCTTTATTGTGTCTACGATGATTTTGAAAGTTGTCTCCCATGCTTTGACAAGATACTCCCACTTTGGGACGACCAACACCTACAATAAAAAAGTTGGATTTCATACTGAGGTGAGCAACTTTATGCCCATATTCATTATTCCATACACTTACGCAGAGGAATTTACATTCCCAGCAACCCCTCTAACATGGTTGTTAATCATTGTAGAAAAGTAAAGCATAATAAAGGTTCTAGCCATGCAATCCATTCTAAACCATTACCACTATACCCGCTCAACTTTATGAGTGAATAATTGGTGCCATGCATGGGACACTTACTATTATTGGTGTAATGTGCACTAGACACATAACACATGTCATCATGTCCTATGTTATATGGTACTAAGGGTCACATCACTGCGCACTCGACTAGAACCAATTGTGAACAATTGTGTGTAATGATAATTAATTTATAGTTTATAAATTAATTTATGGGACAATAAATAATAAGGTTATTTATTATTTATACTATCAAATAGAACCCTATTTAATATTTATTGAATAAATATTTAAACATGATAATTAAGTTTGATTATCTTAAAAGGTTTAAGTGGTAATTTGGATTTACCTAAACTTAAAGGGTTTTAAGAGAGGTTTCTTTATGAATTATCTAAGGTTTAAATAGGAAGCTATTTCAAATTAAATAACTTATCTATTTAAGATTTTCTAGTTGGATTAA
This sequence comes from Drosophyllum lusitanicum, assembly GCA_032274825.1. Lineage (NCBI taxonomy): Eukaryota > Viridiplantae > Streptophyta > Magnoliopsida > Caryophyllales > Drosophyllaceae > Drosophyllum > Drosophyllum lusitanicum. The sequence goes on along the minus strand of JAUEJL010134939.1, from coordinate 5,618 downwards.
AACATAACTCATCAAGACTAAACTATAAATTAAGACCTTTGCATCTCCTTTGGGGGCTGAAGTTGATGCACAACTCAAACAACGTAATTAGTGTTTGGTTGGCATGATTTTTTAGGAATGTGAGGGAATTGGAATCTAATTCCTAAGTATTTCCATGTTTGGTTCAAAATTTAGTTAAGAAATTGGAATCCTTGATTGGAAAACTTTCCATCAAATGAGGGAAACCAAATTCCTTCCTCTTCTTTTCTACTTCTTACCATCGATAGTTCACTACATGGTCACCCGCAATAATCAACGGCAACCGTGAGAATGGTGGAGTACAGAGATCAATGACGTGGTAGGTGGTGGCGAACGGCGACTAACGAACGACGACCTGCTTATCCTCTTTTTCTCACCTCGACCTATGACAATGATCCGATGTAGCTCCTCCCACCGACAACATCTCTCCTCCCACCTGCGAGGTCCTCCACCAGCAATTAGGGCTTGGATTAGCATGATGGTGGTGGTTAGTGCTTCAGTGGTGGTGCTTAGGGCTTCGATGGTGGCGACGACAATGGTTTGCGCTTTGATTAGAGTGATAGTGGTTAGGGTGATGGTGGTTATGGGTCATGGGTTGTGGTCGGTGGTGGTTTTGGGTGGTGACAAAAAGTGGTGGGGAGTGTATGAAATTCCAATTCCATTTTTACAACCAAACACAATAGGTAAGGATTTTAAATTCCAAATCCAATTCCTTCACATTCCAATTTCTTCCTAGATTCCAATTCCATTAGAAAACGTTCTGCGAACCAAACGCCACCTAAGGGTTTTTCGACGTCGATTTTTCTAGAGGATCAAAGGTGTTAATTCCTAGTTGATGTAGCAACACGGTTTTAGAGATCATTGAACTTTTGAGTTGCAACATTAGCTTTCTTTATCAAGGTTTCATTAAATAATTTGTGTTCAACAAGCTCATCTTTAAATTTAGTCAGACACTTAATTTATTCATGTTTAAGACAAAACTTATCTTTAACCAACTTTACTTCTACTTTTAGCACATTTTCTCTTTGAATAGCAGATTTAAAGTCAACACAAAATAACCAAACATAGTATTCTTTTCATTTTCTGAATAATTTATGAAGTTACACACCTGATACAAAGAAGATGGATCCCAATTTGATGTAGTGCTAGCCTTAGTAGCATCTCTAAGATCCTCTTCAAGAGTCTATCACCAGTTTTAGCCATTAAACAAAACTTGGCTGACAATTCATCATCACCAGAAGAGAGATCTTCATCAGCCTAGTCACGATTCTTTAACCACTAGGACTTTGCTCTTGTCCATCTTTTTCTTTTGCACAGCAGCAAGGAGCCTCTTATACTTGGCTTCATAGTCACCTTTCTAACCTTGCTTTGACACAACATTTGTGTCTTGTGCTTTCTTGGATAGAGAATCAGATGCAATGTGGCCGGTTTTACCACATGCAAAGAACTCAGTTATGGAAGGATTAAAAGTTGATCTTGGATTTGATTTATCACACTTGAAACCCTTCTTGCTATACCTTTCACACCCTTCCCCTTATTAAAAGAGTTAAACTTTTCACCAACAATGCAATACCTTCAACAATCCTCTTCATCTCTTAACTCATCTTCTCAGCAACCAATTCTTCTTCATCATATTCAAGACAGTCTTCCTCTTCTGACTCATCTTCACTAGAAAAATCCACCACAACAACTAACCTTCTCAACCAAGATTCTCTTGAAAGAAGAGTAGTGGGAGCAGATCTCATCGCATCTTTCATTTCCTACATAACAATATTCTTTTGCTTTCTTGATTGCTCGTGGTTCAACAAATTTCCTTAAAGTTCAACAAGAGTCATTATTTTTATCCTCTCATAATGTCATCGAACCATAGCAAAGTTGTCCTAAGATTCTAGGAGAGAATCAAGAAACTTGTTTACAAGCACGAAGTTGCTCTTTGTGATTCCAGCCTTTCTCAAATCATTGAAAAGATAGTTGAATCTGGTGTAGGTCTTGTTAAGACTTTCACCTTTGTGAGCAAAGAAGAATTCATATTCACAATTAAGGAGAAGCTTTTTGTTCTCCTTCACTTCCTTAGTACCTTCATAGGCAATAGTGAGAGTGTCTAACATCTCTTTAGCTGAATCACAAGTTTCTACTTCATAGTAAACTTTATATGGAAAAGCATAAACTAGAGAAAATCTTGCTTTCACTTCAAGATTCACTAGACATTTATCTTTATCTGACCACTGAGAGAGTGGTTTCTTCACAAGTCTTCCAAAAATAGAAGGTTCATTATCTGTTGCATCAGAAGCACCAAGTAGGGAAGAGGGAAAAAATGGACCATTGGGATGATCTCTAGCATTTGAACATCAAGGGAGGATAGAAACAAGATATTTCTACTTTTCAACATAGAAATGTTTTCACTGTCATAAGTGGGATACCTTCTGAGTGAACCACTAAATGGAACATGATTGATAGGATAGGATGTGACCATTTTGTGAGGGGTAGAAGAAGATTGTAGAGTAAGCACAACACAACTAGATATGAGTTATCTAACCTGCTCTAATACAAGTTGTTTGTAATACCTGTTCCTAAACTTGTAATTTATTATTAAATTAGAAATGTTATACCTTGGGGTTAATTGTGTATTTAATACAAGTTACTCTTATTCATTAAATAGTTGTGGTACAAGCTATAACCCCTTAGAGAGTTAAGGGATCATTATTCACACTTTGAGAACTAGGAATAGTATATAAACAATTCTAGGGCATAGAAACCTAGGAAATTGCATTAGCCATTGTGCCGTTCGATTGAATATACAGTATGTGTCTGGGTGTCAACCCGGCTAGAAGAAGAAACGAGAATTAAAAATCAATCTTCCATCATTTTGATCATGGTTTGAAACGAATCATCATGTTAGTATTCTTAATCATCTATTATCAGTTAGGGATTGTTTTGGTTAAGTTTTGGCAAGGTTTGAGTCGGTTTTTATGGCTATCAAACTCCATCACAAAACCGAGAACAAGAATCATTATTAGACTCTCTAAAATGGGATAAAACTGGAATTAAATCATAAGGGTTTGTCTAGATGATGCTACGAACTCATAGCACCAACAATCGGATGAAATGGTTAACATTTGAATAATATGGATTCGAAATGGATCGGCTGTGTATGAACCAGTCGCAATTGTTCTTGAGCCTTTGGGAATCGAAAATTGGTCTAAGCAACAAATCGTAAATCAGGAAGGCAATCATGAATTAGAAACCGTAGGAGGGTTAAGTCTCTAAGTGAGATTCCCCATATTGTAAAATACAATTGAATACTAAATTAAAAATCTCAAATCACAAGTGGTGAATCATAAATCATGGAGTAATGCGAATTGCAAATCAGATCAAAAGGACAATCGTAATTCATGTGAAATCTTGAATCGTAAATCACTACTAAATACATAATTATATTAATCAAAAAAGTTAGAATCCCAATTTTTAGTCTATAGCAGAATCGCAAATCAATGAATTGTAATTTACAAATTGTACAACGCATGGGAAGCCCTAATCGTAAATCACTCATAAATACATAATTAAGATAATCGAAAAGCTTGCGATCGCAATCTACAAATCCAACAACGCATGGGAAGCCCTAATTGCAAATCGTATAACCTGGGAAGTATTCGTTAATCGCAATTGGGTGAATTGCTATTCGTGAATCACAAATCTTAAAGGTAAATTTTTAAGCATGTATCATAATAGGGAAATTAATGTGATGAACCGTGATTGTAGGTGCTTGCCGGTAGTGGATTAAATCCTGGATTCGCGTTGTATGAACTATAGTTAAATATTTATACTACGAACAATGTGAGTTTCACTTACTCTTATCTTATGATGTGACTTATACGTATGTGTTATTCGTTAGTTCTATGGTGATGTGTTTACTAATGTGTTGCCTAATTATATGTGAAACTAATAACCAAGGGGGTTATCCGATGCTAGTGGGCATTGAGGTCGAGTGGACCATTGTATTTGATGTCTGTGGACATTGTGGCAGTGTAGGCCTGGCCGAGGGGGCCTTTTATGCAATTAGGTGATCCTGTGTGCCAGTCATAAGGTATGAGTGTAGTGTTGCTCACTAAGTTTTATGCTTACCCGTTGTTGTTTACTTCTTTTTCAAGTTCCTTGGGTAAGGGTAATAGGAAAACTATGCTATGATGGCAAGGCAACGGCGTTTTACTTAAAAAGATTTATTTCAAACTTTTTAATGTTTAGCTTCCGTTATTCTGAATATTAAATACTCTGAAATTTTGGACGAATGTAATTACATTTTGATGGTTGATTTCTGAAATGTTATTATTGAGTTATTATTATTATTATTATTATTATTATTATTATTATTATTATAAAAAATTGTTTAGGCATTGCAACTTGGTATCAGAGCCTTGGTTTAAGAGAAAGTAGACGCATAAATGGTGTGTTGTGAGTTCGATTCTGATGCATGTTCTTGTCTGATTGATGCGCCGGGATTTGATCATGGTCTCAACACCTAGCTAGGAATTTTATAATCGTTTTCAACGCGCATTCAGCTAGAGCTTGGGGTCCAGATGAGCAAACTTGGTCTTGATATTGTGATATCTTATGACTTATATGATCTTTGGTGTGACGCTTGATGATTTGTTATGCGTGCAGAGATAGAGTGCTTAGCATAGCTTTGAGGATGGCCTATACGAGATGCCTATGTTTTCCAATTGTTTGATGTCAATATATAACACTTAGGTGCTTCTAGACCATTAACTGATGCATGACCTAAGCCAGTGAATCGAAAGACTAAGTGATGCTAAGATCTGGTGTGTATAGTGTGTTGGTAATAATATAAGAGCCCATATTATTACAAATACACGATACACATTAGATCTTATCAAAGTCACATGGAATCTTCTGAATCCGGTGATAGATTACTTGTATGATACACCTATTGGTGGAATTGCCCTAGAATGACTAGGGTTGCTCTTGGATTATAGTATAATGTAAGAATGTTCTTACATGTACAATTGTAGTCTTAGGGAAGGTGCTTGATAATGCCTACTTGATTTAAGGTGAATTGTCAATACTTCAGAATGGTGACCACAAGGTACAACAAAAATATGCTTACTGCTGTGGGAGCAACTAGTCGCCCCCAAGATGGAGATTCGATAAGTGTGACGGGAGACTCGAGTCCCCGTAAACAGCCGGAAAGACTAGTGGTTAGGCCACCACCTTTAGTTAACGCTAAAGCCGAGGGCGAGTTTCATAAGCCAAATGTGACCTAGACGATCATATATGAGGTTGGGAAGGTACTGGAGAAAATACTTCCCAATATGTTTACCCGGATGAGACGCTCATGGTTGAGGAAGTTAACCGGGCAATGGATGCTAGGGAGGCTAACCGCCGGCCCGACAACTAATGGGTGAATCAAGAATTTGTTAGGGGTTGCAGCTACCGCGATGTATTGTAACACCCTGATTTTCAGTCCAAATTTAAACTTTTCCAAATCTCAATTTAAAACATATTTTATACAAAACTCTTTAACTTATTGCGGAAGCATTATAATTTTCTTTAAGTATTTCAACAAAATATAGTAACCTTTTAAC
>JAUEJL010134928.1:0-11082 GCA_032274825.1 Drosophyllum lusitanicum | reverse complement strand
TAGCTTGGTTTAAGAAATTAAGATTCAATTATTGTTGCCACATAGGATGTGATACCTATTAAGTTATAAGAGATATAGATTAAACACGACAACAACTATTTAGTTAATCTAATTTTGTTTAAGTCACTTGTATCAATACAATTGGTAAGGATAGAAGATTTAATTTTCCTGTCACTACATTTCACACATACCATACCCTGCATTTTTTAAATTAGGAATGACAACGGGCCGGTTTCAGGCCCGTAATTGGTCCAAAAACTGTCTCATTCCCGCTTAAAAAACCGCGGGAATTTAAACGGGGATTCCTGTTGGGTAACCGGTGAAAACCGGGGGGAACGGGTATTCCCATTTAATGCAAATGAGTAATTTTCACCGCGAGGATACCTGTATAAAGTTAAACAGTAAATTTTCACCACGGAATCCCTGTCACGAGTTTTAGAAAATGATTATACTAAAATTATACAACATTATAGACAAAGTTGTTGCTGGTCGACTATTTGGGAGAGACAAAGTCGAAAGAATGAGAGATCAAGGTTAGTCTCTTGATGGAAGATTGGAAGAGAGGCGCCAAATGACAAATACAAGGAGTGAAAAAGACTTGGGTTTCTTAAAACATATTTATATCGTTTATATATAATTAATATTATCTATAATATATTATATAATATAAAAATAAAATAAGTAATAAAAATAAAATAAGTAATGTAAATAATAATTGGGCAGGTATCACCGTCTGCATTAAAAATATTCGGTTTTTCTCCGTCCCCGGTTATCATCCCCGAACATGCCCCGTTTATCTCGGTTTTCGGTTTTTTCCATCGGTTTCGGGTTTTTTTGGCCATCCCTACTTGAAACTAAACATATTTTCAAGCGTAAAATATTGTTATTGCCGCTGCATTGCGCTCGTACAATTTTAGTTTTAATTTATTAGCTCATCAAATGCTCTTGCGGGACGAGTCGATTACGGGTAAGTTGCTTTTTCAATCTTTTTCATTAGTTGCTTGTTTCTGGGCCATGATCTTACGCCGATGGGCCTATTGTATGCTCCAAGAAGGGACACGAATCATACACGTTTGACGGACAATTTGATGTTAGTCGTGGTCTAACCATTTGCACGCAATCGGCGTATTAAATGTTTGTTTACAATATTTTAAACCGTCTTATTAATAAAAAGATGTTATAATCGGCGTATTTAAATGGTTATTTACAATATTAAAGTTTTAAACCATCTCATTAATAAAAATATGTTATCAGTTATAGGTTTTTTATGATAATAACATAAGAGCATGATGTATGGTTATTTTTCTCTTCCGTCTTTTAAGTTTTAGACTTTATAAGACTGATTAAGTTTTGAAAATCTTTGTTTCTAAATACCGGTTTATACAACTATTAATGTATTAATTATATGAAAAATATGAATAAGACTTAAGTGTCGTGATTATAATATAAGATACAAAAACTCAACCATGCTATAACACATTACAATGAGAGTCGAATTTTATGGTTAAAAAAATTAATGGAAGGCCGTTTTTCGTTTACTTAAAATTATACCAGTGAATGTATACACACACTGACACACACACCCCCACCCTATAAATGTATATAAATCAAGAACCCTCCTATACAAAGTTGCTCTAACCACTACTCTATAACATTTTCCTTTTTACTTCAAGGGAAACTTTCTTGTTGCATAACATACCCGTGGACGCTCTCCGGTTAATCCATCATGCACTTATATGATGGGTCACATACTCACATCCTCATCAATCTTCTCTGTCTTATAAAGTCTAAAACTTAAAAGACTCCTTAGGGTGTAAGACCTAATCTCTAGTGTGTACTACCTCGCTCTCATTGCTTATTTTCTAGCTAAATTCGCATAAAAGTAGACTGTATTTTCCTAGCTAATTCGAAGTACTTTAGTCTCTAAAGTTGTTCGTTCCCAACCTGGTATTCAGCTCTCGTGTTGTCCCTACAACTAATACAATGTCATCAACAAAAAATCATGCACCACATAATGTCCCTCTAAATCTCATGTGAAAGCTCGTCAATAATCATTGAAAAAAAAGGTAGGGCTTAGGGGCAAATCTTGACGTAGCCCTCTTTCTACTAATGAATACTTAGTGTCGCCAACAAGTGTCCGAATGTAGGTCATCACGTCTTCGTACATATCTCTTATAGCCGTAATATATTTATTTGGAATCTCTATATCATATAGGGTCTTCCAACTATCTCCCTCGAAACACCATGGTACGCTTTTTCGAGCTTTATGAATGTCATGTATAAGTTTCTTTGTCTTTCCCTAAACTTCTCTACAAGGCTTCTAATTGGCAAAGACCAATTAGTGTATTTGGGACGTGTTTCTTTTTCTAACCCTAAAATCAAACATTTGAACATGAAAATGATTTTAAATCACTTTTCAAATAAATGACTATAAGCACTTCTTTCGTTTATAAATTAATATAGTAAAGTTTTTTGGAGAACACCATTCTCGCGTACAGTTGAAATTCAAGAAAGTTGACTAATTGTCTTCTTTTTAATTCAAAATGACATACAAATAATAAAATTTTAACTTATATTAAAAAATGATGTAAAAATTGATAAATATAATAGATACATCTAATTTTTATATATGCATCTAACAATTTTATATGCATCATATTTTTATAACTCTTATATCAAGATTTCAAAAGTCAAAATTTATTATACTTGAAAAGATGTTCTTTCTTAATCTCATCTTTAATAGAACAAACACCACCATAAACTTCTAACTTTTTCTACACCAATTAAACTATGAACTATTTAAAAATACATATTCATACAATTTTCAATACATTTACGTTTTCGAAAAATACATAACAAAACTTAAGTTTTTAAACAGTTATTATATCATTAATAAAATACCATCCCGTTCAAAATGAGCCTAATATCGAAAGTTGCATAATATTTTTTGTGATATGTTTTATGACGAAATACATGCTAACAAAATCGTTTAATAAAAATAAGGATTTAGTTCACCAAAATATATTGAACTTGTCATGTTTTATTATTGTGTGTATCGTATTTTAAAAAATTATATTGTGTGTATAAAATGTTTAATTTATTGTTATTGTATGTATTTTGGTTACATAAAAATAGAAACAAAATGTATAAGTTTAGTACATACAATAGAAAGTTTAATACGCACAATAGCAACAAATTAAATGTTTGATACACAATATAACAATATAAATTATTAATGTCTGATACACTTAATAACAAAACGTGACAAGTTTGATATATTTTGATAAACTAAACCCCAAAAATAAAACACTATCATTTATCAATTTGATTACATAATTCTAACTTTTTACGTAGTTAAAACTAAATCTTAATCATTCATTTGGTTATATTTAAATTCCAATTTCGATTTTGGATGGTCAAAATTAAAACACAATTTTGAATTTAAATGATGATAACCGAAACTCAATTTTTACTTTAAATCACATTAATTTATGTTTAACTATTTCTCTAATTCAATTTTTATCCATTACATTAATTTAGTAATAAATTTATTAAATCTTATGGTACATCGATAATAAAATATTATAAACATTCAAATTATTCTTATTTTTCTGTGTTTATTATGTAATACAAATCTTATGGTAATTAAATTTTACATCATGCCTATAAATATTATTATTTACTTTATATGTCAACTGAAATTAATATAAAAGTTTTAGTTTTTAAGCAAGTCTCATATCGGGTTATTATTTCATTCATGCAAAACAATCATATAAGTTAAGCTAATATAAAATAAAAAATTTAAATATATAATTATAACTACTCGTGTATTTATATGAATATTTAAACTAGTATGTTAAACTATTCTATTATCTAATTTTATATGAAAGTAACATATATGATGCAAAATAAAAAAAATAAGAAAGTTTTATGATTTGTCCATGTCATGTTTCAACCATACAAACTAGAATTTTTTTGGGCATCTAGTTTGTATGTTCAAGAACTTAAAATATAGTGACATGCTATATTGCTATGTACAATACATATAAAAGGAGTTTTTCTTGATTAGGGCTTAATTCGGAGGCCATGCTTCGCTCTAATGTGGTGGTCTAACAATTACCGTGACTGTTTTCTTATCATCTCTGGCTATCACTGATTAAAACTCTCAAGCGACTAAAACCCTAGACCTCCCTCATAAAGAATCAATGTCTTATCCGGTAAACCATCATGGTTTTAGTGACATGTTTAGTAAAATTATTTAACCGTTTTCTAGATACGTGTACCTAGAATAGTAACATATAGTGTCAAAAACCGATTTTTAGATATACATACCAAGTGGTGGTGAATTTGGTTCTAGTTCGACTAGTAATAAAATATAGAAAAATGCTATATTAAAAAAAAACCTTGGTATAGATAGATATGATACATTGTAGTTTTAATACATTGGGTAAACTTATTTTTTTTAGCTTAAGCTTTTTAACTTATGAGTAAAAAAAGTGTTTGATTAGCTTATGACTTATAAGCTAATAAGTTTCTTTTAAAAACGTGTTTGACTTAGCTTATTATTATAAAATGACTAAAAAGTGCATGATTACATTAGAGAATTTCTTTTAGTTTTGATAAAGAGAAAGAACAGGTGATTCAAATTTGTAAAAAAATGTATATAGGTAAATGTACCAAAATAAGCTTACATGGGAGAAAAAAAGTTAATTCAAGTTAACTTATTAAGGGTATGTTTGACGAAAATATCTGGTAGCTGGTAGCTGGAAGCTGAAAGCTGGTAGCTGGAGCTGGAGCTGGAAGCTATTTATTTTAGTTATATATGTGTTCGGCAAATTAGCTAGTAGCTGAAGCTTAATAGTGTAAAATGACAAAAAATGACAAATTATAAAAATTGAAGGAGTTATAAAACAATTAAAGTGGGTATTTAGGTAATTTGATATATAAAAAGCTACTTCAAAAAACTTTTTGTTTTAGAGCTTTTTTGTTTAAAAAAAAGCTTCCAGCCTTTTCATCCGAATATGACTTGTAGCTTTTTCTTTCAAAACAAAAAGCTACCATAAGCTCTAAAAAGCTCCATATCGAACATACCCTAAAAATGACTTATTTTTGCTAAAAATAAGCCCATAAAAAGCTTCCAGCTAGTTTTAAAAGCTACTTCAAAAAGTTTTTTGTTTCAGAGCTTTTTTGTTTAAAAAAAAGCTTCCAGCTTTTTCATCCGAACATGACTTGTAGCATTTTCTTTTAAAACAAAAGGCTACCAGCTCCAATAAGCTTCATACTGAATATACCCTAAAAATGACTTATTTTTGCTAAAAATAAGTCCATAAGCTTAAGCTTATAAGCTAAGTCAAACATAAAATAATTTAAGCACAAAAAAAAAACTTAAAGAGCCCCTAAAATAAGCTAAAACAACACCCCTTTGACCAAATTTTACAAGATATAACCTAACACGTTCACTTTGCTATTTAGATGACAGTAGAGGGGGAAACTACATGTTAAATACCTGAACAGTTTCTTTTAAAATGAAAGAGAGGTAACCTGAAAGGAGAACCCACCACCCCTTTTCATATCATAGCCCTACAAGTTATCCTTCCTCAATTCAATGATTCATCAAATCAGCAATTAATTCACAATAAATTCCCCCAATTTTGATCCCTCTTCGTCATTACTCTCTCTATTCCTCACCCTCCTGTTACTTGTTATCCATTCCATTCAAGAGAAAATGCAGTGCGTTCCCAACATCCGTACCACTTACGGCCTCCCTCTCTGCCTTGCCGGAGTCTCCCGCCACCATCACCTTTCTCTCTCTAAAGAGTCTCTCTCTCTATACTTCTCTACATCTTTTACAGGATAGACACACTGATTTTTTTAATTTCTTTTTTCTTTAACGTGACTCAGGATCGCGGATCATGATCGGAGGCGGGAGGAATTGAAGAGATCGAAATCGGAAAACAGGAGTCTGTTTCCGGCGGATGAAAATGAAATCAACGGCGAGGTAAGAGAAATTGATGTTGTTCTTAGATCATCAGATCTGGTGATTTTTAACCTTAATGGTGATGACCAGTCGTCAGTTCGTCACACTCCGTGTACTGCAAAAGCTGCATAGGATCGAGATTCCATTTCTTTTAAATTTACCTTTTGGTGTTGAAAACTGTTTGTGATCTTCATGAATCGGTTTCGTGTTTGCGGTTATTTCGATCTGTAAAAGCACGGTGCTTCGTTTATGTCATGAATCTCTTGATTCGTTTTTCGATATCCACACCACACCCTATTTAATTCATAAAAGATGATATATCCTCTTACATCTTTTTATTACTTCATCCTCTCATTTAATTCTTTTTTCGCATTCTTCGTTGATTTTGCAAATAGATAGATAAATTAGAAGAAAAAAAGAAAAAGGATATATCACCTGTCTTAATTAATGGGCGGATCTTAAATTTGTAGTTAACAATTTGGAATTGTCAATGTGTGGACCATTTTGAAATTCGTATTGAATCATTAAATGTGTTCTTCTTGCAACATTGTGTACCTCGAATTATGTGTAGTAAAAATCTTTCTATATATCTATTATCTATACTATATATATTAAAAGAAAATTATTGTTAGAAAAAATTTCTTAAATAAAAATTTAATTAATTAATCAAAAATTCTTATTTTCTTAATTTTAATCAAAAATTTTAATTTTGATTTTTATAATTAGAATTTTGCAAGATTACATGAAACTAAGTATGAGGGAGCTATATAAAAATATGTAGAGAGTGTTTGTATAAATTATATATTTATATTTAATGAATGTATTTAATTGTATATGTGTATAGTTTTTCTTTTATAATGTTTTATTTTATAATGATTGGTATAAATATAATTATATATTTCTAATCATCTCAATTTTATCTACGCTTTGATGTAAATTTTACCGTAATGACACAAAATTAAAAAAGTACTTTTTTATTAGTAAAAAAGGTATATTTCATAACCATTGAAAAAACTGAGTTACTATATTTGATTTTGTGTAAATTGAAATGTAATGACACTTAATCTTTTCTGAATGGAAATATGTATTTTCTTGCTTATCTTTTTCATAAAATTCTAAACCAGTGAACATATTTATGGTTAATTTTTATGTTTATGAATCACTAAATCAGTAATCCTTGTATATGAGGTATTTTCTTATTTAGAGGATATGAGAATATATATTTACAACAGGTTAGTGAGGTAACTTATTTTTGTATGAAATAGTTTATGTTTGTGAATCTTTAAATAAGTTATCTTTTTATTGACATAATCATGCAACGTTAAACTCTCGGTTTTTTTATGTCAATGATTTAATAAATATTTATTAAACTATGATGAGTTTAATAAACACACTATATGTAAGTGATTAACCGACCAGAACTTTTAATATAAAAAAAGAAGGCTATGAGTATGACATCCAAATTTTGAGACAATATTTGTATGAGATAATGACGTGATTTATGTATTCATTATGGTTTATGATTTGGGTTTTATGTAATAACAATAAAAAATTATGGTTCAATTGTGTTTTAAAATAATCCTTAACATTTTAAAATTAAGAATCATTAATTATTTATATTTAGATGTTTGACTCTCGTTTTTAATATACTATGTTTTTTATAATTGTATTTCGATAAAAATAATTATGACTAACCGTATATCATATGGGCGTCTAACAAATGAAGTGGTTGAGCATATAAATAATTACATAATATCAATGAACATCTTTTTGATCGAAATTATGTTTAAGAGAGACTAATTTTGTTCCAACAAATGAAAAGGTTAAACACGTAAATTTTACATAGTATTAATATTAAACACTATGGAGTTATCATATTAAAGTTCAGATAATATATGTTAAGGTGAACTTTCATATAATTTTTAAGAATAACTGCACACACCGAATACACTTAATTCCCTCAAGATTTCATCTTTATAACGATGATAGTAATCTAACAAATAAAACTATGAAAATATGAAAGGCCGTCTTAATTCAATATTTGAACATTGGATAAATATGTTGTTTTATTGGTTATTTGTTCTATGGATATGATTCTGTTTTTTAAGTTGTTTTATATATTTTATTTGTGCTTTATTATATATTAAATAGTTTAGGTTTTTTAAAGCATAACTCGTGCGTGCACGAGTCATTAAACTAGTATCCTGAATAAAGTGATTGACTTTTTTTAGATGGTGGAAGGATTTTATTAATAAAAATACTAGCAAGTGGCTAGGAAGGAAAATAAAACAAAGTTACAAAGAGGACTTGTTATGAACAATGAAGTAGATTTAGGAGTAGGTTTAGTGAGTGCGTGTGTTTGTCGTTCAAAAAAATACAAAGAGGACTAGTTGCTAGGATCACAACACCAATTTATTCACACAAGTTTCCTCTCAAGTTTCCCCTTTACATTTAGTCAAAAGAAAAGCTATGTAATTGATTACAAAGATAAACAAAAGACACCGATTTGGAATTAAACACTCTGATGTTCCTATAATCCGAAAGCAGCCAACAAATTAAAAAAGCACCGTGTTGAACGCCTAAAGTTGCTTGCCTTTGAAACCAACAATCGAACCTCATTGTAACAAACTGGCATTTGAATCTAGACAGGATGAAGAAATAGACCACCATTGGCTAATTTCTTTTAAGAGAAGAGAAGCTAATGTACAAGATAAGAAAAGATGTTCCTCACTTTTTAAACCAAAAACACAGCTAGAAGAAGCCTTTGGACACCTCATTTAAGCAAGTTACACCTAGTAGGTAGCTTCTTGTACATCAATCTTCAAACCATAATATTAACCTTTGTTGGGATTGATTTTGGCCACATCGTTAATATCCCACGTGAGTTGGTCAAAGTAAAGTTGTCAATTAGATTTCTCAAAGTGCGAACAAAGAAAACACCAAAGGGCTCAAGATTCCAATACCATGCAATGTTTAGGCTTGAAGAAGTTTGGACCACTATGTTGCTAAGCAAGGAACTCAAATCGATATTAGCTGTCAAGAGAGATTTTCCAATGTTAGCAATTGAAGACCAACCACCACCTTTTTTAGTTACCAAATGATCAATTTCTAAGGAGCGACGGAAGCCATGAAAGCAAAATATGACTTTACTCTATAGTTATCGATTCTCAACTTTCAATCTCTACTACTATTTTAAAGTAAAGCCAGATTCAACGCTTTCAAACTACCAATACCTAGTCCCCCCAATTCTTTTTAGTTAAAAGATCCTACTAAGCAATCCAAACTGTCTTTTTAGAGGACTGAGACCCCCCACTCCCTAAAAAATAAAGAATTGTCACCTAAGACCTTCAAGTTTTGATAAAACAGATTCAGACACCTTGTACAATTAGAAGAAATAGGTATCTAGAGGCTCGAGAACTGATTTGCAAAGAACTACCCTTCCTGCAGTAGATAACGCAATGCCTTCCAAGACGAGAGTTTGGATTGGAATCTATCAAGAAGTGGTTGCCAGGTTGCACATTTATTTATAGAAATCCT
Source organism: Drosophyllum lusitanicum (assembly GCA_032274825.1). Classification (NCBI taxonomy): domain Eukaryota; kingdom Viridiplantae; phylum Streptophyta; class Magnoliopsida; order Caryophyllales; family Drosophyllaceae; genus Drosophyllum; species Drosophyllum lusitanicum. The sequence continues at coordinate 1,568 of JAUEJL010134928.1, read as the reverse complement.
AACATGGAGCCCCAAATATGTAAAAGGAAAAGACCCAACAGCACAATGAAGCCTTAAAGCCATCATATTAAGGGAATTAGAACAAACACCAGAAGACAAATCATAATCTATGTAACACCCGCAAACCCAAGCTAGTCGTTAGCGATTTGGCGGTATGTGTTTATATGTTTATGTGTTTAATTTAATAATAATATTATGTGATTATGTTGATTAGTAAGTATTCATGAAAATTAAGTTAAATTAATTAAAGAATTAATTAATATGCATGATAAATAATTATGTATGTACACATGATAGTAAGTATGTATGCATGTATATATGTGTATTTGGATAAGTTCACTTACATGACACCTCATGCTTAGAATATGGTTTATGTGTGTGTATAAGTGTATATTGTTAGGGTAAATGAGTATTCACCAGCTCATTTAGAAACTAAAGTTGAAGGTGAAAGTGTGTGTGTGCTTACTTCTTGGTGAAGAAACCTCAAGATCTTGCATACTTGAAATTTAGACTTGAAGATTTGTGGATTGATAAATCAAGAACAAGGTTAGATTATGTTTATAACAAGTATATGATCATACTAATATGTTTCTTGCTGTGATTTATGAGTTTACATGAAGAATCACCATTGATGGAGCTTGAAGCTCAAACTTGATAAATGGGTTTTGATTGTTTTGATGTTAAACATGGATTTGATATGTTCTTGATGCATGTATACATGTTATTTGATGTTTTTATGGGTTTAGATGTGTTAGAAATAAGTTTCCAGCTTTAAAATTATGTTGGTTCGATTTTGGTTGGAGCTGGAAGATGAAGAAAGGTGCAGGTTTGAAACTGAAAAAAGTCGCGACGCATCCAAGAGGGGAACGCGTCGCGTTGCCCTTTGAATTCAAAGTCTTAGTCGGTTAAATGGGGGCGCTCGAAGCCTCCGCTCGAAGGATCCACTCGAAGTGAGCTACGGCTCGAAGGATCCGCTCGAAGTGAACTACAGTTCGAAGTATGTGGGTGCTCGAAGCCTCCGTTCGAAGTGGGCTGCTCGAAGCCCGACGCGACGCGTCATGTTGTTAGACGCGACGCATCCGGTGATTTTCAGAAATATGAAGTTTGTTTGTTGGATATTTTGGATCGCAATCTGTGTGTTTATGATGTGGGTTTATTATGAGTATTATGATATAAATATATGTGGATATATATATATACATATATATATATTTATGAATTAGAGATTGATTTCGGTGTTGTTGTGTTTTCATAAAACAAAAAGACTCAGTAACATTAGATATCTGAGTGTTGTGATTGAGAACAAGAGGTGAGTGGATGTTATCTCACGGATGGTAAATGTTATGACTGATATGATTGATGTGATGCATGTGTTTGTGATTGATAGACTGTTGAGTCTGATTTTTGTTGATTGTTGAATTGTTTATCTGATTATATGATTATTTGGCCGATACGCACTCTTTGGATAATATTGAGTTGCTTTTGAGAAGGCAGCTATACGTGGAATTGGGCTGGGCTCGTCTGCTGATTGGTTGAACAGTTGTAGTCCTACTGATGCATGCGTTGTG
>JAUEJL010134917.1:0-11083 GCA_032274825.1 Drosophyllum lusitanicum | reverse complement strand
TCTCTTCATGAGCAGCCACCAAAAGAAGAATTTGCTCCAAAGCATATATATATATATATATATATATATATATATATATATATATATATAAAGGTGGAGTGTAATTTAATTTGTGGTGTTCGTAAAAGAACTTGCATGTAATTTATCATTCATGTATGTCCTATAAAGTGCACAAATGTAACGTTTAAAAAACATACTATAAATACTAACATTTATATATCCTGAGTTATCTTTATTCTTTAACACTAACTCTCTTTTTAATTCTTATATATTCTTAATTTATTCTAAAAATATAGATAAGGAAAGGTTAGGTGAATTGGTAAGGGTTTAGTTTATAAAAATATATCTAATTTGTCACGTTTTGCTATTGTGTGTATCGAACTTTAAAATTTTCTATTGAATGTATTGAATATTTAATTTGTCGTTATTGTGTGTATTAAACTTTCTATTGTATGTACTAAACTTATACATTTTTCCCCTTTTTATGTATCCAAAATACATACAACAGCAACAAATTAAAAGTTTGATACACACAATATCAACTTTTAAAGTTTAATACATACAATAACAAAATGTGACAACTTGAATACATTTTGATAAACTAAACCCAATTGGTAAAGGGAGAAATGGAGAAAAAGTTGGAGGTAATAGGCTCAAACCTAGTCAACTCAAAGTTTTCAAGTATTTAATGTCATATTACACTTAAAATAATAATGTATGGTGTAAATATGAGTATATATACATTATGAACGTCTTAATTTTATCTATATTTCTATATAATTTTTTTATAATACAATATTTATCTAAGTATGTATTTTTCAAATTTTGGTATTTCGATTATCGATGTACAATCCTACATGCCGTCTTGCCTCTTTTGTTTCTTTTAGTTTGTTTTTTTTTTCTATTTTAACAAATAAATTTATCGATATTTTAATTTTAATATTTAATTTATATATTTATATGATAATTTTTTCTTATAATAGATAATTCAAATTATTATAATTTTAAAGTTTAATTCTTATGTTTTAAATGAAAAAAAATTGATATAGTTCTATAAAAGCTCTTTTTTTCTTTGTTCTAACATATCTGTTATTATAAAGATTAATAATACTAAATCGTTAAGTTATGCCCCCTCAGTCTTAATATTATTATCCACTATACTATTTAATTAGTCTCAAAATAATTGTCTAATTCTAAAAAATTGTCACTAATTGTTATTTTCCCTATTTTATCCTTAACCAGTTATCTAGTTCATCTTTTAAAAGTCAATAATGTATTGAATGTAAGGCTAAAAATGAAATTTTCACTAATTAAACCTTACACTAATTGCAGTTTTGGCTAAAAATGCAAGCGTCGTGGTCAGTTTTCGTGGACAAAAGGAATAAAAAACTTTCGGCTTGGAAATCAAAGTGTCTTTCTATTGGTGGTATTGTGGCAGATTCACGTTGATACAATCTGTTATGACAGCTATCCTATTGTTTTATCTTTCCCCTTTTAAGGCTCTCAATGCCATCTTAAAATCATTGGAGTCTATAATAAGAAGATTTCTTTCGGGGTCATAAAGATGATTTTTTTTTTTACTTTTGGTTGCTTGAAGTAAAATTCTAAATTCAAAATCAAATGGAGGTCTGGGTGTGGTTAGTTTTAAAATTAAAAATGTTGCTCTTACTTCTACATGGATCTGGAGGTTTCTATGCAGTAAGAATGATATTTGAAAGGATGTAATTATTGAGTTTTATGAAGCGGATGGTGGTTTGTTTACCAACAGAGTAGTGGCAAGGAATAACATATGGGCTTTAATAGTCAATGGATGTAAAGGCTTGGAAGTTGCAGGTCAGAATTTCATTCATCTTTCACCAAAAATATTGCAAAAGATTCACGTTGTTTTTTCTAGAAGGATATGGCGATTGGGCAGGGGACAAGGTTAAAAGAGTTATAACCTCGACTTTATGCTTTAGAAAAGAATAAAAATGCTTGTTTTAAAGAAAAGATGGGTTTTGGTTAATGGAGTGTGGTGTGGTTCTTGGGATTGAAAATCGACAATCAGAGGTAGATCTTTGGATGATCTTCAATCTCTAGAGAATCAACTTTCTTTGTTGTCCTTTAACATGTCAGGGCAGGATTTTTGGTCATGGGATTGGGATAAGGATGAGACTTTCTCGGTTAAAAAAATGACTAAGATGTTAAAGGCTTCATATGATTCTAAAGGGGAGAATAATGGTTGTTGCGTCTCGAACCCGTTAATCCCAAATAAGATCAACATTTTCATATGGCGGTTTCTAAAAGAGGCAATCCCGACAAGGTTTAATTTGTCTAAGAAAGGGGTCTCGATTCAATCTTTGAATTATATTTTTTGTGATAAAGGTATAGAGACAACGGACCATTGTTTCTTCTCTTGCCCGATTTCTAGCTTTCTTTGGGGGAAAATTTGGGCATGCTGGAACTTGAAATCTCCACGTCTCTCCTCGGTCTCAGTTTCAAAAGTTGATCACGTAGGTCATTCATCGGAAGTACGGGGCGATCCTAATATCAGTTTGTGGTGTAGCATTATGGCAGTTTTGGAGGTGGCGTAATGACATCCTTTATGCGGAGGAAGGTGAGTCAATTAGGAAGAAATGTGAAGATCCATTTCTAATTGTTTAGAATTTATCAAAACTTTGGTTGGGCAACAGGAGCCGTAAATTACGCTTAAATTGGGACAATTGGATATTCTCACCTTTCAATATCTAGTACGGGCCATAGCTTGTTTTGTTTTTGGGTTACTTTGTAATAATCTTTTTTGGCGTTATTTTCTTTGGTTTTATTTCCAGTTTTTTCGTGTACTCTTGGATTGAACATCTTGCTAAAAAGTAAATAAAATCGAAGTCGCGAGTCTAAGTGATGGCTATACCAAAGCTCTAGACCTGTGTCTCTTTCTTCTTGCTGTTCCAAAAAAACATTAACTGCCTGTTTTTTTATCCGTGAACAATAATTTTGAGACAAAAAGAGTATATAATATGAAAAATAAAAGTTGAATTGATTTACATATGAACTAAATGGTGCTTTCCAATCGTAAACATTTAAAATTACGTGGCTTTCTTTATTAAATCACTAACCAATTAAATGATTAAAATAATTATTGGGTAGATGTGTTATGAATATTGACCGAATGGACGATTACCTCGTAAATAGAAACGGTAAATAATGATTTAACCATCAAAGTTTTTATTTAATTTCAGTTTAAACATCAAAGTTTTTTTCTAAACGATTTTACCATAATGTTTTGAATTTAATATGATTTAAACCTCAAAGTTTTTTTTTCCAAATGGTTTCAACCTTTAAGCTGTGTTAAAAAAATTGATTAATCACTTAAGTTTTGTATAGTTTTTGATTTTACACTCTTTACTTGATTATGCATTTTAGTTTTACTAACAACTTAACAAATCTTAAAGGGTTAAACTATTTTTTAACACAAATTTAAGGGTTAAATTGTTTGGAATAAAACTTTAAGGTTTAAACCAAAAAGAAGGTGTAACTTTGAGGATTAAGTTATAACAAATGCAAACTTTATGGTAAAATTATTTAAAAAAAACTTTGATAATTAAACTAAAACTAAACTAAAATTTTAATGGTTAAATCTTTATTACCCAATAGAAAACAAGGAGAAAAATTTGCAAGCTTAAAATATAAGAGGATATGATAAGAAACTTGAGAAATCTAGAGGGACTAAGAGGAAACATATGCTTAATGTTAAAACAACACAAAAGCAACATCAGTGACTCAGTGATTATAATACAGCCATTGACAACAGTAATCAAAGCTCGGCTTTCTTATTATTATTATTTTTTACCTGCAGCAAAACTTCACATGCTTATGGTTACGAGTGTGCAAATTCATAGATCCGAAAATTTCACTGATTTCTGAGCAATTTATATAAACAAATCTCAGATAACGACGGAACATTCGATCTCAGTTCAGAAGAATCAGGCGTTGTGTCAATCGGATCTGCAACAATGTTAGACGGATTGTTAGGGCGCAGTGGTTTCAGCTCCAAATGGTTAGACTTCTCTCTATAGAATCTGTATTCAAATCGGTCTATTTGCTTTATTAAATCGCTAAGGATAGCCTGATGCAGTAAAATTTAGTAACAAGATCATGTATTTGTGGTTTGTGTATTTTGAAGTAAATCGTTGATTAAGCCGACGAGGACACGAATAGAGGTGTTGCGGAGGAGGGCGGAGGCAAAGCAGAGGTTTCTGAAAGAAGATCTTGTGAAATTACTCGCTAATGGACTCGATGTTAATGCATATGGAAGGGTACTGGTTTCGAACTTTGATTTAATTTCTCCGTTACATCTAGATGGTATTAAAATTGTGCGCTATCGATCTTAATCTGTGTCTTAATGTTTCCGTTTAGAATTTTTCTTTGCGTATGCAAAGGAAAATTGAATTTGTAGAGTATGATTTCGAGATGGCACATTGAGAGTTAGGGTTTGTTGTCTACATTACCAGGCGCAAGCTATATGTTTTACAAGTTTCGTGAATGTTTTTATTAATTTTATAATTAAAAAAATGCTATAGCTGGATGTTGAAGCTCTCAATTTACAATGTCATTCTCTTCATATCCTGTTAAACGGTTCAAATTCAGATAGCTGTTTAGATTTTAGTATATAGCATAGAGGTTACCTTGTTGCTATCATGCAGCTAGGTTGTTGCTATTATTCATTTAAGTTCTTTTAGGTTTGCCAGTTGTTTTCTTAGTAAATTTACATATGGAGAGCCCTGTTTCAAAATAGACATAAAAGTTCTGTTAATGTACTAATGTCACCCCTCATATATTTAGAAGAAACGATTACAACAGGGTAGTTATATGTTTCTTAAATCACACGTCTATCGGAGTGGAGAAAAAAAAGTCTGTTGAGAAACACGGAACTTCATAAGGTCAATACTCAGCCCACGTATGAAAGTGGATAAAATAGATACGACTCAAAATTCTACTCTGAGGTCCACTGTCTACATCAAATTTTTTAGTTTCTGTATGTATAATGTTTATTCTTGCTGCCAGCGGTATAAGAAGCTCTAACTAAAGTTGTATTTCATGTGATGTGATGTGATGCTACAGACAGAAGACTTTATTGCTGGATTAAATCTCTTATCTTGTTATACTTTCATCGACCAGTCATGTGAGTATATATTGAAGCAGCTGTCGATCATGCAGAAACTAGGGTATGAAGAAATTGTGAAGCTATAATCGATTAATCGCTTTACTCTTTTCCTACTTCATTTCAATTCATTGCTCCAAACATTAACCATTCCGATCCAGTTTGCTATTGCAAGAAGTGAAAACACGTAATAGAATTATCCAATACTTAAGAGTTCTGTACTTGATTTATTCAGGCCATGTCCAGAAGAATGCAGAGAGACAGTTGCATCCCTGATGTTTGCTGCTGCAAGGTTTTCTGATCTGCCTGAATTGCGTGACCTCAGGGATGTATTTCAAGAAAAATATGGGAATGGTTTGGAATGCTTTGTTAATCAAGCGGTACATCTCCAGATTTTATATAAACAAATATGCATATGATCCATGCTTCTTATATACATCTAACCTGCTTGTTTTTTGCTAGTTTGTTGAAAAGTTGGACTCTAAACCTCCCGTCATAGAGAAGCGAATTAATTTACTGCAAGATATAGCTGCAGAGTTTTCAATTCAATGGGATTCTAAGGGATTTAAACAAAGAATGGATAAACCCTCCACAGTCTCTCAGGTATGGCTCTTGATCTAAAATGAGTACAACCCAAACTTTTTCTAATTTTGTTGTATAAAAAATCTGCAGGACCAAGCAAAGAAAGTTGGACCCCTGAGTGTCATGGATGACAAGTACAAACAACAAAATGGAAATAATGTTTTCCGGAAAAACGATCATCGTTCTAAAGAAAGAATGGAGCTTCCTCACCAAGGACCAACATCACACGCTGACGGGAATCTAAACATTAGGAGGAAAGAATTGTTCATGGGAAAAGAAGACAAGCATCAAAAAGAAAGAAAAGAACATCACCATAATATAAATGTAAATGATATGAGAAAAGAGGATGAAAAGCATCATAAAGAAAGAAAAGACCATGTTACTGCTATCTCAAATGACATGAGAAAAGAGGAAGAAAAGTATCATAAAGAAAGAATAGACCGTGTTACTGCTATCTCAAATGGTACAAGAGATGATAAACAAAACGGTGAGAAGTCAACAAGGAAAGTCAATGTGGAAGAAGCAATTAGGTCAAAGTCAACCTACAATAGTCCTCTTCCACCACCATATGTTAAGTTGAACATCCCACCACCCTACAGTAAGCCTCACAATCCATCAAACTCAGAAAAGATCAAGAAAGAACCCCATCATGAATTTGAGGAAGACGACCACAATTACCAGAATAATATACCGCTACCTAAACCAAGATCAGTTAGGAGGAAACACTCTAAATCCTCAACAAGTCATGATGATATTGGAAGCTCTGAAGATACTGCTCGCATTGTGAAAAGAATTTCAAGTAGCAAACGAAAAGAAAGAAAAGGGTTACAGATTTTATTCGATGATGAGCATTACCATAGCCATAGAGACGAAGAGGAAAAAATGATGGATAAATTATTGTTACATTATAGTAAGAAACCATCAGCTTATGATGGCGGGATGTTGAGGAAAAAGAAATCATCCCGATCCAGCACCACAAGCAAATCTCCATCACCACATCACAAAAACAAAAACGAAAACGAGGCAGAAGTATTTGTTCCTCCCACGAGATCGATCTCTCTTCCTCACGAGCAAAGTGGTGAATCAGAATCGAAGAAAGTGTATGCTCGTGCCAACTCGTTTCAACCGGATAATCAGGCTAAACATGTGCATCCTAAGTTACCTGATTATGATGATTTGGCAGCCAGGTTTGCAGCTCTTCGAGGGAGGTAAAGTGTTCCATTTCGTCGAATATAACTGATTTATTGATTTGCATACGGGTGGTTGGTTGGTAGGTTTTTCAGTTTTTCTGATTGTTTCGCAGGAAAAGGAAAATATTTATACTGTTATCACCCTGCAAACTGTTTGTATTTGTGAGCTTTAATTGTGTTTCCGTAACAATGCATGTAACATGGTTTACATCATATAACATCGACATATTTATATAGTAGATTACAAGTTTTATTTACAACTTCATTTGCTTGATAACGCGCAATTAAATTACTTTTACATGTTTTATTTGAAAATTCAGTATATTGGTAAATTAATAAAATTTTAAAAAAAGAAGAAGCTCACATACAGTTAGGGTTTTGTCGTTTGTTTCGCAAAATGTCCTCCCATACCTCTGGGACTGTGAAGATGCACGTGAAGGGAGCAGGGAACAAACATTAGAGTCAGTTGAAAAAGCGAAAACAGCAAAACCTCATCCCTTGCGTTTCGATTAAATAATCTAATCTAATAATATATTATTTAACATGAGCATTATTCTATCACAGCGTGACCATCAGGTGTTGGTGTGATCTGGTACTAACACTTTGCTTTCTTCTAAGTGTGGTATTTGCTTTTCCTAGTATCATATTTTGCTATTATTCCAAAAAAAAAAAAAAAAAAAACCTTTGGTGGTTGTCTTGAAATGTATTATATTCTTGTCGTCTTGTTTTAATGAAAATGAAAAGTTTTTTATACACATCTTTGAATTGTTTAAAAGGTACATTTGCAGTTTAATAAATAAATGGACAGCCATTCTCCAACATAAAAGAAAGAGTATTTAATGGTTTTAGAAGAAAGAAGATACAGTTGTGATTTGTGAATGAGAAACAATTCAATTGTGTGGTTTTTGCATCATTTATTAAGCTGTTTGGTGGGGGATGGAGATCAAGATGAGATAAGTATGAAAGTGAAAACCAAGTTTATCAAGATGGGCCAATTGGTCAGGCCCAAAGTTTGTCGTTTTATAGCCGAAGATGGTGATTAGCCTAACGGAAAATTGACGTGTGGATATGCCTTGAAACACGAACCCGCTATTACCCATAATTTTGTCCACGCCTCATCATTCAGTAGCAATCCGTTAACATAAATAAAGCACATCAATTCACATTTTATAGCTACATACAGTTCAAGATATTTAGCAAAATTTTGTCGGTAGGATTTCCACAGATATAGAATCTTAATTGGATCCCGACTTTCGTCATCGAATTGTAGGATCTCATTCAATCAAAATCTTACGATCTTACCCATTAAAATTTATCAATCGAGAACTGTTTTTCGTACGAGAACTGTTTTTAACATCATTAATATATCCGCAGGCATAGAGTTTTACTTAGAATCTCAATCTTTATCATAGAATCATAAGATTTCACTCCGATCCGACCCTACTTGGTTTGAGTTAGTTTTAATAATTTACATATGAAATTTTTGTTAATATATAATAAAACGTACATGAAATAACCGATTAAGTTATATGAATATTGTTTAATATATTCCATAATTAATTCATAGTCCTAAGAACTAATTTTAGCCTTTGGATCAATGAAATCAATTATCCAGATTAAATTTAAAAATTTTGGGTGGAGTGACATTTTCGTAATTCACATGTGATGCTTTTACAAATTACATGTGATTGTATACTTGATCACCTGTGATTGAATATTAAAATTTTAGAACTATGTTTTTTAAATGAACCTTATTGAACACATCTCTAAGTTATATATAAGCTAATTACTAATATAAATCTCTATAGTTGTATGACACTATTGTTTTTCTGTTTCTTTAAATCTTTGTATTAAACTATCATAAATTTACTATTTCATAGAAATTATAACACATAGAAGCTTGAACATTTCAATAGGATCTCTGAATCCAATCTAATCTTACCATTTATAATGTTGTGAAGACAAACAATCTATAATAAAATCTCCATCCTGACAACATTGTTATATAGGTTATATTATATAACTCAGAGCGTATTATTTATTTCAAAGAAATATACATTCCAACCCTAATTGGTTTTAGCTGTTTGGGATAAAAACTTTTAAGTGGTGAGGGACTAAGGGCTGAGATGCGAATAAAGTGAGTTAGAAAGTAGCCTTTTGTTGTGAGATTTTTAAGGGTTGGGCAACATTTTTCAATTGGAGAAAAAGATAGCTGGCAGGTTCGAAAAAGAAGGATCTTCGAAGGAAAACAACAACGAGAAGACATGTAGTAGCTATATATGGTTACGAGTCATTAAGTGGTCAACAATAGATAGGGAAAAGGATCGGTGGGTTTTCAGGATCGGTGGATTCACCTTCAAAAGATAGTATTCAAGTGCAAAACAGTTTAAAGATCAGTGTATTGGCTTGTTATACTTGTTTATATAGCGGCGGTTTGATTGGTGATCCTATTTTTCTGTAGCTTATGGGAAAAATGGCGTTTGAGTCTCACTTTTGTTTCTTTTGAAATGTATGTTTTCTTAATGAAATTACCTCGTGATATGAATTAAATAAAATGGTTTGTAACCTTTCCGTTAAAAAAGAAAGGTATTGATACGAATTAAACAATTTCATATAAATCAACGCGCAATATAACTATCTTATGATAAAAAGTTATATAAAAATATTAGTATTATTATTATTTGTATTTTCTTTTAAACTTAAACTAATTAGTATTGATGTTTTTAATTTTAGCAATTCAAAAAATGTTTTCATAATTATATCTACTTTTACACATGTAATAAACATAACTAAAGTTTTCATTTTAGAGTAAAACAATGTATGCTTTGGAACTCGTCTATCATCGATGGTATTTTAGATCTATATCACATGTTATATGTTAATTATTAAAGGGTATATGACCTAGTAATATTTGTTTTTTTATGTGTTGTTCAAAATCTTATGTTTAAATTCATTGTAAACAAGATGTAAATTTAAAATTATGCGGTTTAGTGTGTATAAGTTTCTATTACACATAATATATTATATGTTAAATAAAATTATATGAAAAGAATAAAACATCACTTTTAGGTATGGGTGTTCATGGATGGTTCGGTTAACCGGACTATTAGTTCGCGAGTTTTGTGAATCTAAACTTAAACCGAAAAAGTTGGTTAATCTAGAGTTGGTTAACCTAGAGTCGGTTAACCGATGTTTTCGGTTCGGTTAACCAAATAACCATTTATAACTATTAAATATATATTTGAAATAAAAACTATCAAAAGTAGTATTCATATCTTAATTCGGACATGGTTGAAATGAGAAATTTATAAATATTACAAATTGTTAAATTTATTTATCAACTAATTATGATAGAAGAAAAATAGTATGAGGAACTAAGTTAGAAAGTAGTAAATAATAAGATTTATAAACCAAGTTAATCTAACTAATAACTATATTTATTGAAAAATGAAATGTACATATTGGTATTTGGTAACAATTTAGTTGATAATTATAGTATTGTAAATATTGATCAATCGGTTAGTACTGATAAACTTAAAAAACAACTTAATATTTTTAAATTTTGTGTTTTTTGGTTAACCCTCAGTCTCTAAAATCATGAACTGTACCCGAACCTAAAAATTAATTTTATTTAGGTTCAGTTAACCAAACCGAAAAAATAGAATATTCGGTTCGATTAACCTAGATTTCGGTATAAATTTACGATTTTTAGATTCATTTTTCGATTTAAGATATTTTCAACGTTCACAAATTACAAAAGTAATGACTATATTAATTAAAAGAAACCTGAAAATATTCTCTTTCATAAACTAAACTTGTTTCCCCACGTAGACTCATGTGATAGATAATATATTTGTTACTAATTATTTTATTTTTCAAAATATTAATTATGTTACTTTCATTCTCCATAGAAGTTAAACATTAAGCTATCCAGTAAATAAGATATTCTTTTTTTAATTTTATCAATTAACAACCACTTTATAATATTAATCAAATAATTTAGGGTCAATAATGGATATCTTATTTACTAAACCCTAAACCCTTAACAACCATCAAAGTTTTCGTTCAATTTCGGTTTAATCATCAAAGTTTTCTTCTAAACGAAATTACCATAAAGTTTGAATTTGTTATGATTTAAACCTCAAACTTTTTTTCAAATGATTTAAACCTT
>JAUEJL010134916.1:0-23301 GCA_032274825.1 Drosophyllum lusitanicum | reverse complement strand
TATATAATAGTTTCCTTATAGAGTTAAATAAGGGGTAAATTAGTAATTTCAAATTACTTAAAATTAAGAGATTTCAAGGACTTAAATGCTTTATAATATAGTATAGATATATATGTAAACTACTAAATCGAATAACTGTATATAATTTTAGTAGTGAATTTATAATATTTTATTCATATTTTATTTACAAAAATCTTTTACTCAAAAATGTCTTTATTATGCGTAATCCTTTAAAATTATTTAATATAATTATGTAAAATACTAAATGGAATAATAATATAGATTAATGTAATGAATTAATTTTTTTTCATGATGATAAAAAATCGTTTAATTTAATTTTATTATATTATATTTTTTAATATATAATAAAATTAGAAAGAAAGAATACACATAATTTTTTGCAATTAAACTGAAAAGAAAAAAATATATATGGAGACTTTTGAAGAAAAATTACGGAAAAATAAGCAGGTGTAAAATTCTAAATGTTTTTGTAACTTTTAAAGAAACAAATATTACTAAAATTTAAAATTTAAAATTCAAATAATTATAACCATTATGTTACAATAGAAGATTGTAATGAGTTTTTGCATCATGATTTGACATTTCTATATTTTTTCGTGTAATAAAAAATAGAAGCATATTATATCCCAACCATTTCATGCCAAATGCCAAAACATATACCACACTATCAGTTATATCATGATCCCTAAAAAAAGACTATAATAGTGTATCATGTATGTATCCCAAAAACCTATCCTAATATCCCACAAAGTATAAGTTTTCAATAACGCATCTAAAAACACCAATTTTCGAGAAATAAACATAGCGGCATATTATATCCTAACCATTAATGTCATAATGCCAAAAGATAAACCACACTATTAGTTATATCATGTTTCCCCGTAAAAAAAGACTATAATAGTGTATCATATATGTATCCCAAAAAAACTATCTTAATATGACACAAACAATAATCTTTACAAACAAATAATAAGGTGAAACTCAAACATTTTAAACCAATAAACAGATTCAACCTTATGTGCTAAGTTTTAAAATATACTGTTTGATGGTTGTAACATCAATGATGTTATAAAATTGAAATCATGATATTATAAACTTGATATTACATAAACAATAGGTATGTCGACTTACATAACAGAATTAAGATGACATAACAAACTGTAGTTACATTTAGCAGTTTAATCATCATGGCAAGACAGTGAAATTCCAATATATGCATAAACCATAAATGTGTAAACTACACTCCCTAATTAAGTCAATTATCAAAATACAGTTGACTCATTTATCCGTTAAATCAACAGGGCAATACAGTTTAACCTTTGCAACCATCAAATACCATGGATAATAACTAACAAACAGTAGACTAATTTACAACCAATAAACAGATTCAAACTAATATGCACAGATTTATCAAGTTAAATTTGATAATTGTATCCTAATCATTATAGTTGTAATGCCAAAACATAAACCACAGTATCAGTTATACCATGTTCCCCCAAAAAAACGATATATGTACCATGTATGTATCCCAAAATACTATCTTAATACCATCCAAAGCATAAGTTTTCAAAAAAGCATGTCAAACCACCGATTTCCATCCTAAGTTTCAAACAAAAAACTGAGCCAATTTACCCCAACATCAATAAACAGTGAATACCACGTACCCACTTTTATCGAACGTGTCCACTTCGAGAACAAACTTTAAACTTTTAGTGCCACGCAGGTTTGTGTGTTGCTGAAACTCCTTCCATGCACCTTTCAGAACAACATGATACGCTGGAGAAGAATCACCCAATCTTGAATCTCCATATACCTTGAAGCGCATTTGAGTCTCGTAACCTCCACATCGAACCATCACCGGAGCCAAGACCTGATTTAGTTTATACTTTTTAACAAACCATGCGGGAACGTGCTGCAATAATAATATAACAATAATAATTAAAATTAAGGTTTGAATATAAACATGTATTACAAAAGGGAAAAATTATGATTACCAATGCATTATGTGCAAGGATATCGTTCATCCTTTTCCTAAAAAACTGCAAATATCGAAATCTAGGATGAACCGAATTGCTGGTAGACGTAGCATTGGAAGCTACATAAAATGAAAATAAGAACCCGGAATCACATTCTTTTTTTCAATCAGGTTGATAAAATTGTCACCACCAATTTTGAGTACATCTTTCTGGATGTCAGGCAAGATGTCAATAAGATACTTGTCATCATCCACATGAACGACAAATCTAGTAGGAATGTTTGGCTCAAATTCACGTTTCACAAATGATGGTAACTCCTAAAGTAGAACCAGAAACAATATGTTATTTAACATAAGTATTAGTATTATTAGTAACATATACTATTTTGGAAAGTTTTAAAATATGATATATAAAAATATAGTTTGTAATTAAATTACCAGGGAGACACGGTAATTTATTGATTTTGATCACAAAGTCCATTTAACTGCAAAAGTGCAAATAAAGGACGTAGTATTAGCACACATATCAAATGTAATTTCATTCAAGAAACACAATGGCTACCATCTTCAATCACAATTATATCATACTAATACTTTTTTTTACCCAAAAAAAAAACCATAGACCGAAAGTTGTGTTCCAGTGTATCCAAAAATCTCTCATGTAATGAAATAAAGAGAATGAAGAAGATGATGATGAATGAAAGGATACCAAACTAAGTCAAACAATATATTTTTGAATAATAATCAAAACTGTAAAATGGCAAATAAATCATGGATATGTATTGTTCCCTTCATGATACACAGTCTTTCCTAACTTAAGTATCCACAACAACACTCTGCATGAAGATCATTTAGTAGAATATCATAAGGATTAGGTAAACATTTAGTTTTATGGTGTATTTAGGGGAGAGAGGGGTGCCCCTCTTAGGTGTATAAAGTTTGTTACAATCAGAGAAGATCAATGATGAAGTAGATCATCCAAAACTGTTCTTCATTCATGTAATTCTGAATCTTATGCCTTAGAGTAGTGAGAATTGGTATCAACTGTAGTATGGCTAAAACATGACCTTTCTGAATACGGGACATGCTAAACTCTATTAAAATACACCAAAAGTTACAGCAGCCCAGGAAAAAGGGATTTAGCAACTTATGTTTTGGTCTAAATGTTATATACTAAAAGAATCTATCACCTACACAAACCATTTACCTATATTGAGATATCTATACTTAAATTTACAAAATAAAACCAAATCATGTAGGTGGTAAAACAGGTCAACATTAGGTGCTAAAAACAGGTTAGTTTATAATAGGTAATTAACCTCGTATAGATACAAACTTAGGGTAGAATCATGATTGGGCACAAAGATTTAAAAGTTACTGGATTCGGATATCTATTCTATAATAATACATATATTAGTACGTGTATTATACGAATATCAAGAATATCAAGAATATAAAGAATATAACCTACAAAAGGAAACCTAATATAAAGAATTGCAGTGAGGAGGAAACCTAATATAAAGAATTGCTAGAGGGTTGGGTTATGTTCTATCCTTTTGTTGTTTTTAGTTTGGTCAAGATTCGTGACACAAAGGCAGGAGATTGCTATTAATTTTGTAGGGGTAGCTTATTTTTATAATGAACTGCAGTGAGGAGGAGGAATGGGCCATAATGTTGAAGGAGAATGGTTAGATACTCTATTAAAACCTAATTGTGTAAGACATTAGATTTATTTTGGAAGGGAAAGGGGTTGGTTGCTTAATTCATGGGTTGATATTCTTTTGGTTTTGCATTATCTGATATTTGACTAAGGCTTCTGATATCTCATTCCCTAGAATCTAATTCTTATAATCAGAAAATAACATGTTATATTACTTTATTTTTAAATTGATGATAATACATGTTTATTAAATTAAAATAGTTGTGTTTTTTCTGATAACACTTACTCAGTTATTTAGGAGACTTGCTATGTCTTGATTCAGGACTAAACACATGTTTCTTCTCCTATTATGGTAGTCTAAGTAATAAAAATTACCATCTCTCTTTTTCATTACTTTTTAATTCAAGGATCCCTTTTCTTCAATTCTGTATGCAGATTCATTTTTTGACTTTAGCATGTTTGATGTTTGATCACTATCGAATATTAAGTAGATATAAAAAATAGACACGTTATTCTTTAGTTGGTTTTATAATTTCAAATGATCTCTGCAACAATAGGCTTTCTCGCTGCTGCTAGATCTGGATTTCGATAATGTTAGTTGAAGATTTGGTATGTACTAAAATCATAGCTTTTGAGAAAAGGTAAGAATTTCATGTATTTTTTTTGTAGGGTTCTTAGGAGTCATTGATGATAAGATCGATCTTAGCCTTTGAATAAGGGTTAGAGGATAACCCAAGCATAGTTTCTAGACAACCATGTTTGAAGAGAATTGTTGTATTTTCGATAGAGAGATAGTGGAATTTGCATCTGATGAAGTTTTACATACCACTTGCTTGTGAAAGTGATAAGACAACCACAAAGACTGGTATGGTTATTTACAAAGACAAAGGTGGTTTCATGGATAAAGGAATACTTGATTAAGAATTTGATATATCATGTGTAACACGATAGGTTAAAATAAATGAAACAACCTATGTAAATATTGTCCAAAAGTACATTCTACCTGTAGTTGTTCATTTTTTCCAATGGGGTAGATTTTATTGTAATATCATCCTTTTGAGTAGCTAACACTTTCATCATTTAGAAAAGAAGAAGTTATAGGGCAGTTCATTTTACATGTCAACCTAGCCTGCCCCTTGCTAGAAAATGAGTAAATTCAACCCAAACAAATATTTAGCTAAAAATCTAAAATCGTAGGTAGGTCGTTGAAACATATTTTGAGACTGTGGGATTGATGTACTGCAAGGATTTGAAGCAGAGGTTGATCAAGCAAACTGTTTCATGATCTAAAAAGTAAGTATTTAATTTTAAAGTTAAGTTACCAACTTAATTCTAAAATTCAATACATTTAAAGTTGCGTTCAATCTTGATCTGCAAATATGAGTGATATTGTGCCTCTTTATAGGTTAGAATAAACTTCACAACCAACTTAATTCTAAAATTCAATAGATTTAAAGTTGCGTTGAATCTTGATATGCAAATATGAGTGATATTGTGCCTCTTTATAGGTTAGAATAAAGTTAAGTTACCAACTTAATTCTAAAATTCAATAGATTTAAAGTTGCGTTGAATCTTGATCTGCAAATATGAGTGCTATTGTGCCTCTTTATAGGTTAGAATTCTCCTAATTAGATATTTATTTTGAGAAATATTATTAAGCTGAGACGAGATGTTATTAGAACAAATGAACTTTGAAGAATAACATATTAGCTGTTATAACTTTAATTAGCTGTTTTAGGTAGGATCCTTATCTTTGGATGTAGTTCTATTTGTATTAATCAAAAAGAAATAACATATTATTTCATTCACATGGTAAGAAGAACAATATAAATTGATGATGAATCAGATACCAATAACATTTAAATTGAAGAATAACATATTAGCTGTTATAACTTTGAAGACCTAGTGTCTTATTGATTCTATGTAGGTGGTTTTGTTTTAGCTGTTATAAGTGAGATTGGTTTTGGTTTGTGGGAAAACTTTAATTAGCTGTTTTAGGTAGGATCCTTATCTTTGGATGTAGTTCAATTTGTATTAATCAAGAAGAAATAACATATTATTTCATTCACATGGTAAGAAGAACAATATAAATTGATGAATCAGATACCAATAACATTTAAATTGAAGAATATTACCTAAACAAAGCCGTAACCCACAAAAATATCCGCAGCACTGTGAAGATAAAAGCAATCAGAACCAAATCAAGATAGAAATAACAGAATGAAGAAGAAGATGATGAGTGATATTGAATATTGAAGATTACCTTTTGGAATTGTTGAGAAAAAACACACACAACAGAGCGCAAATTCTATCGAAGGCTGTTAAGACAACATAAATCGGAACCAAATCAATAAAAAAATAACAGATTGAAGAAGATGATGATGAATGTAACAAAAACTTGAAGGATACCTGTCGGATTGATTGAGAAACAGCCGAAGCATGTGCAATCGCCGAATGAACTTTTAGGGTTTCTATTGTTTGTTTGTCGATGAAGATAGGCGATGCTACGGAATAGAGCGACGTTTAATGAATTCGGGTTAGGAGACCCGCGTGTCTCAAAAACCGGGTTAAATTACCCATATTGTAATCCTAGTAGGGTATTTCTAAAAGAGGTAGTCAAAATAGATTAATCTGGTCAAAATTAAAAAAATGAAGGATTTCTATTGGTGAATTGAAATTTATTTAAGGAAGCTTTCCCAAAATTGGTTTTCTTTTAATATATATATAGATTATGGAGAAGGTTATTATAGTAATTTTATTTTGTTCAGATTAAGCATTCAGAAGTGTTATCAAACAGTTTTTTATTCAGTACTAAATCATTTTATTTTATCAAACAGCCTATTTGTAGTGGGTGAACTACCATTTGAAATTGTTGAAAACGAAGCTTTTATTGAGCATAGTAGTGTTGTAAATGGGAAGTTTAGTTTTCAGTCACCACATCAAGCTAGTAGAATGTTGTAAAGTACTACAAGGAAGAAAGAAACAAGTTGTTTACTTACTTAAGTAGTCCAACCACTACGGTTTATTCAACACGGACACTTGAAAATCCTTATGTCAAAGGGTGAATTGCACGAGAAGTTGTACATCATTAGTGAGACCCTTTATGAACCCCCGCCTAAGAACCACGCCTGCTACTCGAAACGCCTGACAAAAGAATTTCAATGAGCACAATGAGATAGGATGTCTCATGCTTGCTAGTATATAGTCTCTAATATTCAAAACAACATGAAGAGACTTGATGCATATGACATGTTTGGCAAGCTTATGAAAATGTTAATCAAGAGCTCTTTGAGACGGTCAAAGTTAGGGCTGTAAACGAACCGAACGAACGGGGCTTGTTCGTGTTCGTTCGTTTAATTTTAGCCGAACAAATAAATGAACATGAACGGATATACGAACGGATTCTTGTGCTCATGTTCGTTCGTTTAACTTTAGTCGAACAAATAAACGAACACGAACGATAAACGAACGAGCTCTTGTGTTCGATTATTTAAAAGATTGGTTAGTTTTTGTACATTTTTGTTCGTTAATTAATATAATAAACAAACGTAAACGAATGAACACACACTATATTACAAATCTAACATTATTAATAACAAATAAACACTATATAAACACACACATCATATATATATAATATAAACGAACATAAACGAACGGATTACCGAACGTTCACGAACATAAATGAACGAACGGGAGCTTTGTTCATGTTCGTTTGTTTAATTAAACGAACGGAAAATCTTGTTCATGTTATTAAACAAACGAACTTCCCGCCGAACAATTTCACGAACGGTTCATGAACGTTCTGTTCGTTTACAACCCTAGCCAAAGTTCTAAATGTCTGCAAGATGAAGGAAGGTTGGACGATGAGCTCCCACACCTTAAAGATGAAGAGATACACCGATAAGATAGGATTAACACTAACATGGTTCTCAACGGGCCATTATGACCTTTATGAGTTCTAAAATGGTCAACTCCAACTTCAACTCAACCTCAATCTAGTTTTACCATACAAACTTATAACATTGTAATAAAGTATATGAATTAATGACAACATTCTTGAAGTCTTGAATATAAAGTATGAATTATTTAAGTAATCATGCTTTAATTTGAGAGATAAGGTATTATGTAATTTGAGAAATTGAGTAGGTAATAAGCGTTCAAGATTGTAATTGTGTAACTAAAAGGAGCTTGGAAGATATTCTTCAAAGTACAAACAACGATAAGCAAAAGTGTTTATAGACTTTATGCTACTATAAAATGAAATCATGTTCATCATTCTATTGTTGGAACACTTGATTGCATGAACTCCTTTATGCTACTATAAAATGAAATCATGTTCATCCCTAAACACCTTTTAAAACGCTCCCAAACACCTCCCATTGACCAAATGTCTCTCCCCCTCTCTCTCAACCAAACAACTCTCCCCTTCTCTCTCTCTCTCTCCCTCTCTCTCAACACTTGATCAAACACCCTTCAAATCTTCAAAGATGTGCACCGACACCACCGCCGCCACCGCCTCGATCTCTGTTCTCTCTCCTCTCTCTTTCATCCAATTTACGGGTTTAGGGAAATGAAGATGGAATTGATGATTTGCCTCTCTCTCCTCTCTCTTTCATCCGATTTACGCATACAAACCACTACGGCAAGAGATAAAATGGATTTTGAGTGTTCTTAAAATGGATTTTGAGTGTTCTCTTTCTCATCGATGTAGGGTGTTATTGTTTGTTTGTTCTTCGATTTTCAAGTTTCATCTTCATTTTCATTTTCGATTTTGGTGGTTGTTCTTATGTAACCTATCATGTGTTGTTCTTGGATATGCGTTCTTCAATCACCATATTTGTGTGTGGATGCGTTCTTCGATCACCATATTTGTGTGTGGAGGGATTTATGTGTGAAAATCGATTTTCATGTTCCAGATTTCATGAATGGATTTAGGTGTGTTCTTCATGAATGTAGATGAAGAACAAGAATAAAAAAAATTAAAGTAGATAAGTCTTTTACCTACTAAAGAGGTTAAATGTAAACAAAGTGGTAAAATCGTAAAAAAGTTTAAACTTATAGGGTTAAACGAAAACAAAATAAACTTTATGGTTATACAATTTAAAAAACCTTTTGATGGTGAAACCGAAACCGAACTAAAACTTTAATGATTAAACCATTATTAACCCATTTTCATGACTATACAAGTATACAACATCGTATATTACATTATTGCTAGATATAATTTCACATGCAGGGGCGGACCTATAGTGTAGCCCCTCAAAATTTCCGAAGAAGTGCTAAATTTCTGTTCAAAGAATTATGTCTTATGTGAACTTAAGATTTGCAGCTGATGAACTCTTTTGATCTTAGTATCAGAATACTATATTTGACCAACTCTCGATTGAAGCAAGGTGCCAATGCCGCAAGGGCTTCTTGATTTGAAGGACGACATCTCGCTTTGAAGCTTCTCGATTTGAAGGCAAGGTTGCAAGGGCTACTGTTCGAGTGCGTCTCGATTTGTATTTAGAAATTCGAAGGAGAATCCGTGAACAAAGAAGAAAACCTCAAGGAAGGGTTGTTTACATGTTAGTACTTTATTTTGACTTAATTTTAAGTAATATTTCTGGAAGTAAAAAGGTAAAATAGGCTTTTATTTATTGGCTTGGCTTCCCCATACACTATCCGAGACACCAATATTTACTTTTCTTTTGTTTTACTAACCAAGAAGGTTATAAAAATTCATCTCTCTCTTTCCTCTTGTCACATCAATGTCACATTTTTTTCTTCTATCCCTCTCCATTCTACTATCCCCCACATTCGTCCCTCTTAAGTCTTAACCATTCTCTACTTAAAAAAAGAATTAAATATATAAAGAGGAGAGAGTTAAAGAGAAGGAGAGAGAAAGAGGGGAGAGAATGTGAGTAGAAACCAACCCAAATGGACAGCCGAGTGAGGGTGGTGGTGGTGGGGGGGGGGATGGTGTTCCAGTCAACCAACTCCAACCAACGCACTCACGTGCTGGTTGGATGTTCATGGTTTTATAAGTAGTAACTTTTATTGGTTTTATTAGTTCATTAATTTGTTTTTTAACGACTCATTAATTTGTTGTTTTTTTGAGTTTTTATAAATGATTTGTTTTTTCTTACTTTAATATACTTAAATAAAAGTATAAAACAAATAGTGTTAAGATAGTAACATCAAACAAGTAATTTCGAAAAAAAAAATATCTTTTGATATACTATGAGAAAAAATTGTGCAACCTTTGACTTTTTCCCTGAGTCCACCTCTATTCACAAGTGCATAGCGACCCCTAATACAACTTCAAAATACAAATACCTCATATGTCATGTAGATATAAGATGAGGGTATGAAAGGACAAGTTTTCAATTTTGATTATTTCAAAGAATTTTCAATTATAGCTTCTTTATACAAATATAACTAAGGAGATAATAAACTACACAGTAAATGAAAAATAATTCATAATGTTAATATCAACTAACTTAGATGATGTTATACAAATCAGTTTAATGAGTAATCATGAAAATGACTAAACTATTATTTATTAAAATGGTTTGTGAATGTAACATCGCCTAAGTTAAGTAATGTTTAATGAGAAAAAGAATATGATCATTTTATGTTTTTACAAAGTACTAACTTTCATAAAACAGTCACTAATTCTATAAGAACATATAAAATTCAAACAAGTGTTCATATATGAACACACTGTCTTTCTAATCTTGATTACACAATATCATAAAAACATACAAATCCAACTTGCAAATGTGTAGAGTCAAAGCTACATTGTATATCTAATGGGTCAAAGAGGTTAAAAAAAGTCAAAAAAAAAAAAAAATCCTTAATCCCTCATCTAATATTGTTTTTCTAATGTCTAAAACCTCTTAAAATCTTTTGATACACTAATCACAAAAGAGGAAAAAAGTTTTAAGAACTCGGGCTAATCCGTACAAGAAATGACATGTTACCCAACACTTCGACCCGCTCTTTTGCCAGCTCTACGGTTGACATTACACAATGCCAGTCTTTACAATTAAAATCTTTTTTAATGAATGTAAATATGTTCTTTTTTTCTCCATATGTAACACTCGAAAAGAGCAAAAAAAAAAACGAAGAAAAATCAGTTAACTTCACGGTTCCACAGCAAACATACTGAAATGTCGGTGAAAACAAGCAGACACTTTCGAAAGCAATAAATACTATGTACAAAAGAAACAACAATAACCCGGGAAAGCAGAGCCATGAATCAATGGCTTCTTATTTTGAATTTCCATCTACTCACTCCTTGCATACTGCTGCATTCATGCCGTGGAAACATACTTCTTTCATATCTTTATTTCCATCTCACAGTTGATTTTTGTGCATTGAACTTTCTCCTGTTCAACACCAAATACGCAACGAATCAGTAACATAAACAACCACAAGCTTGCTCAATTGTGATTTATAGACTGCTGTCGAGGTTTTTTTTATGCCAACCATAATATTTAACATGTATATTCGATAGTTGGATGTTCTTTAGTGGCAAAATCTTACCACACAAAATCATAGGCAAAATTATAAAAAGTGAACACAAAAATTTCATGGTTTTTCACTTACCAACCCACCCAATAGACCAATCAATCACATGTCTATATCCTCGCAAAAGTATCAGTTATATCCTTTGTGTCCAATTGTCATCCAAATTAACTAGTTCGAGAAATCCCAGCTTAATTAAACAATATAGATGCAAGTGATATCATGTGTGAAGATATGTGATTGATAATCTTTTAGTTGGTTTTTAAACGGCTGTTTTATCTATGTTTTGTAGATCATTTTAACTCCCACTTCTACTCTAGTAACCACTTCATCCTAAAAGTAATCAATTGCCTATCTTTACTCCATATGTATCGAACCCTAACAATAAAAGGAACTCCTAGAAGCTTCTTCTACAAACATGCTTGAGCACAAGAACTGAAGCGCAAATGATAAGAGATGTAACTACTTCAAAATTCATCATTGAGTGAATTCACAAATAATTATGAGATGTAATTACTTCAGAGTTAATATGTATGAGCCAACCTGAAAAATAGAGGCGGCAATTTTGACCAATTTACTTATAGATGGACCAAGCATAGTTATGTTTCATCTCTAACAGGTTAAATAAGAATATAGTCTACAAGAGAATCGCTCAAACAGGTTGACAGGTTCGAAAACAGCCCAAAGTTTATTTTAATGCATACAACCTTCTACATCAATTTCAAAAACTAGTCGGTATTAAATTATTCAATTTTTGTAGTCGAATACTTGTATTTGGCACACTAACTATTATTAAAAGAGACTAAAAATTAAGGACATAATAATGTTTCCGTGCCATTTCGAAAGGACTTGATTTTGATCAATTACCCACCCGACAAAGATCGACCCATTTTGCCACCTTTATTTAGCAGAAAAACTAAAAATTGGAACAAATCACAATTGTGAAAATAGTTAAATACAAACCCTTACCTGGCAGTCCATTGTTCCAAATCATTCACATGCAATCTTGGTGTCAAAGCTGCTGAGGCAGATGGCAAATGCTTGAAAAGCAGATATCGGGTAACGATAATCCATAGTAAACACATCCTTCCCTACTTTTCCAAACTGAAGAATAACCTTCTCATATTGTGGGCCTGATTGTCCACTTGGGGGTGTAGCTACCAACTGAAAATTCTTAACTGAAGCAACTGTCACCCGTCCTTGAAAATTTAAACACCAGCACTGAAGCTGTTCATGCCATCTTGGAGATTTGTTTTTCAAAACTAATGGCCCGTCTCTTTGATTTCCTGAAATCCCGATCATGTTTTTTTCGACACAACTTGATCGGGATCGAAAGAAAGGAATTGAAGGAAAAGATTCACCGCTGCTGAGTGGAAACTCGGTTTGTGTTGGAGCGACACCTCCAGGTTCAATTGCAGAACTCGGGATGGGATCCATGATGCATTGCATTCTTCTTGGACCCCTGCTTTGTTTATAAATAGCAAAAACGTTAAAAAAATGAGCTTTTGTACAAGTGTTTTGTAACAAAATGGGCCATAGAAGATAGAGTTAAGTTTCGTGTCACCTGGATCCCAACATGTTCAATTCATATGAGATGTGAGCTACTGGATAACTTCCAGCAGGAACCCTAGGAGAAACTTGAGTGGACCCCATAAACCTAGTGGATCGACTTTTTGTCATTTTAGCTCCATTCTGAGGTGGCAAACCATCATATATGATGAACTTGGTTCCCAAGAAGTTTGATCTATGTCAATCAGAAACAGATAATATTCTTTTAGTTTAATACCAAAAGTAAATTCCTACCAGCGAAACATTTCCCAAATAGTTAACAAACCTTAATTTCCCAATATATCTACTGCTCCCCTTTGACATGTCATCAGCATGTAAAGAGATGATGTAATCAGTACATGTGGGACGTCTAAACTTGCGAGCAGCAAGAAGAAATTTTCCATCATCAGCAAGTGCTGCCACATTGGTCACACCAAGTAATAAATATGAATTCCAGATATGAAAACAAATACAGATTTATAGGAAAATTGGATATATCTTTTATCCAAAATAAAAAGCATGTTTGGGACTCCAATAATAGTCCCTAGGCAAGAATTGCCCAATAATTAAGGTTAGAGATAGGAACCAGATAGAAATTCAAATAAAGTTAATGGAAAATGAAATAAAGTCGAGTAAATGGTGATCACAAACAAGATAAGTCAACTCTCCTGCATAACGATTTACTTTCAAGTGGTATACCAACTCTTGTGCAATTGAAAATACCAATTCGATTCCTCAAATCAAGTATAATAAATAGCTCTCTTAATTAATGTTTAAAGATTTTCCAAACAGGAAACCTAACATAGTAAAGATACTAATTAAACAAAAGCTACTGATACTAATACTAACATATTAAAAAATGATTATGTAATCTTTTTCCATAATTAAGTATTGATAACTAGTCATACTTCAACAACAACAAACATACCTAATCCCACCTGGGGTGGGTATGGGGAGGTAAGATGCAAATAGTCATACCTCTACCCAAGAGCAGAGAGATTGCTTCCTTAAAGACTATCCATAATTGAATAATGATAATTATAAATACTTGAATATTAAAATATCCAATGCCTAACAATTAGAGGAGGCAAATTTAATAGCTTTACAAATGAATGGGTTGATTTGGGTTATGTTTTATCTCTAATAGGTCAAGGCTGGCAAAATTAAGTATTAAACGATAATGGGGCATGTAGAAAATCACCTGATATATTGCTTTATTAAAATAAATTAGATCATTGTTGTTATAATATATATTTTGTAATCTTATTTAATGCATTAATTACTCATAATCTTTCAAAGAGTAGCAAAAAGAAGTGTTTTTGGGTCAACCCAACCCATACTAAAACATTACCCATTTTGCCACCTTTCTATATTGTCCAAGAACAAGTTAACAAAGTCAAGTGATGATAATTTCTGTTTAGAAATCCATATGTAGGGTGTGTTCGGCAACGGGCTTACGAGGGATTATAGGGGCTTGAGATTCTAGTTTTCATAATCCCCAGCCCTCTAGCCTCGTTCGGGTGTTAAAATCTTGAGGGGATTATTAAAAACATAATCCCCCATATGCCCCCATAATAAAAGCCTTTTCAAGTAGTTTATGGCTTAGGCTTGGGATTATCTGTTAATCAGCCCCAGCCTTGGCTCCAACCCCAACTAGTTTTGCCAAACACACCCGTAGTTTGATTTTCATTTATCATGCACTTCTTACCTTGAGTCAAATTAAGGAAGAGGAAATATGTTTGAGTTGACCGCTTCCGTTTTATAAAGCATTGGAGGAGAGATTCTCTTGGACCGGGCTGCATGTCATAGCAAAAGATTATTAAGTGAAATAGTAAATGAGCCAACTTTCACTTCATACGTCTTAGTTATCAAACTAATAGAAAAACAAAAGCTTATGAAACTTCAAAATTAAATAACCAAAGAATTCACAAGTCATCAAGAAATATGAATCTCAAAACAACCACTTTAAGAAACTTTTGAATAGTTTATAATGGAATAAAATCAAGGCTAAAACTTGTCACTAATCCCTAGGCACATATACTCTAATACCTTTTTTTTCTTATTTCTTATAATATATCTAATTGAATAAAACTGAATACAACACTAATTCAACATCCTTCGGTTTTCGCAGAGGTAACTTTTTCATCCAATGATAAGTTCCATACTTTTGCCTTAAAATTGTTTCACACTTATTTGTCATTCATTTGGGACATTTGCTACAAACTCCAAACCTTGCAAGACATCTTATTTCTTCACTTTCTGAGAAAATCTCAAAATCCAAATATGTAACATATGTATTCGACACAAAATTAAAAATTAGCAAGCACAAATGATACATGGGAGGAAGTTCTCAAGTTTTAAAGGTTCATAAAGACTTCTAGTAAATAGTAATGGCTTACCCAAAAGCCACAGTACATAGACAATGCATCATTGCCACAGATAAAAAGGAACAAACCCCAAATTAAATTGAACAGGTACATTTTTAGCAAAGAGAGTCATAGATATTGTTTGATTAATTGAGTGAATTACCACTTGAAGGCTTTTACAGTTTACCACATTCATTTTATAAGCCAAAAATTCGACAGGTTGTAAATTCCCGTAATACCATGCATAGTACAATGGCTAAAAAGGAAAGACAACTAATGGTGTAATCTTCTAGATACTTTTCAAAATCATGAAAGATTCACTTCCTAAATAATTACTATTAGTAGCTAGGATTTAGACATTTTGTTTCAAAAAAATGATAATACAATGTTATAACACGCATGTCACTATGATAAATGATTCAGGATTACATAATTCAAAACCTAATAATGATGTATTATAATCATTATAACTCTGAAAACCATATTATCATAACCACGCCAAACATGTTAAAGTGAACCCTCACTTCATACATGAGAAGAAGGGCATTACACAAGCCTCCTACAATTGAGCCAGTTTAAACGTGTTCCAGGTTAAACATAAAAGATTAATCCCACATTCACCATGTTTGACATTTATGGTTTGACTTCAGGATCATACTAGTTCTACAAACATAGCTCTTTCACAATTTTCCAGCTCATGTAACATCTATGCATTCTACTCGTTTGTTAAAGTGGATCCCTTTGTACACACCAGACAAAATCCCTAAAAAGACTTATGAATATCAGTTAATAAGTCAAAATGCTAATCTCCAAATCTACCTGATAGTGGATCATCAAATAATAAAATCCCAACCATAAACACTAGATAACCATAAATAAGAATTGAGGTAAACAAACAATAATCACCTGTTTAACAGAAATCGGAAAAGTCAACATCCCAGAAATCTCAGGTCTCTTAACGATCTCCTTCATGATCTCCCTCCAACTCCTGCAAACAGTAGCACAACCAACAACATTCTTCCTAGAAGGCCACTTATTCTCAGACGATTCAATCCTGATCAAGACTTCCCTCAAGAGCTCTTGAGGCATATTGGCCCAACAACTCTGTTTCAAACCATCATCGATTTCATCAGATTCATCTTCTTGGAGTTCCAATGCAGCAACAGCCATGGTAGTGTCTTGAATGACACGGCAGGATCTGGTTCTTAACCCACAATCAAGATTCATAAGAGAGTGGGTGATGATGATTGTATGTAGAGATGGTGAAGAAGCCAATTATAGGAAACAACAATTTGATGAGAGAAGACTTTATCAAAAGGGGGAATTAGGGTTTGGGTTGGATGTGGAAGGGATGTCAAGAGAGTAGTGGATGGATACACAGAAATGGGATTTGGTGTGTTTTCGGAGCGCGTGGGCGCGTCTATAATGGACTTCGACAGATCATTCATCCCAAACAAGAAACTCGAGAAATCATAATATAAAAAAACACGTGCTTTCTGTATTGATTAAATCAAGCAAATTATTTTTTTAAATGAGAAATAAAATATTCTTTTATTATTTGTTTCTACTTTATCCTTCTTACTTCTTAATGGTTGATACGTGTAATATATTGATTTTTTTATTTATATTATCTATTATTTTAACACTTGTATTAATCAAATAAGTATGAACAAATAGTAGGAGGATAAATCATTTCTCTTTTTAAACTACTTTATTTGTGTAGCTTACACAAGTAGTTACCTAGGGGTTGTTTGTTTTTTAAAAACATCTTAATCATATATGCTCCTAACAGTACTGAACTAGTAGCATTTAAGTTAGATATTGTCATACCAGCATACCTTTTTAATGACTAGATACTATAATGACAAAATTACTCATTCATTAAACATGTATGTGAGTGTAGCAACACATAACTTAGGTGCTTTAGCAATACATATCCTTGACCCGTGCCTCTTAAATGAGGTACCCCGTGCTTAGGGTGTGACGGCCCAATGACTACTGGGCCCAACTTTTGAATGGCACAGTCTCGGGCACGGCCGTGCCTTTTAGGGCATGGGCATGCCTCAGGGTGTGCTGTGCGGCCGTTTCTCGTGAGACTTGATATCTTCAACAGTTTTTCTTTGTTTTAGCTTTGTTTATCATCAAGTCATCATCCTAGACCTATAAAACAGATTTATAAGATATTAAACATCAAATCACGTAAATCTGCTAATAATGGTGCCAAATTGCAGGAAATCTGGTATAATAAATATGTATGATTCGGTAAATATTAGCCATGCTTTATACTTGACAAGATCTTTGTGATATTCTTTCGAATGTAACTTTAACCTTTTCCACATGTTATAGTTCTATCTTTTTTGTCCTATTTCGCTGAAACAAAAAGGTGCAAATACTTTTACAAAATAGAATATCTAAGGCTATAAATGAACAACACATGTTCAGCTTGTTAACTTACTAACTTTTACACACGAAAGATAGTAAACTAGAAAATAATATAAGTGAAGACTCAGCTAACCAGTGTACTTGGGAATTAAGTTCTCAGCTTATCTTCTAGAAACTCAGTTGATCAAAGGAATGCTTAGCTGATCAAATATATGCTCAGCCTATCAAAGAGTTACTCAGCTGATTAATGTCTATGCTTAGCTGATCAAAGGGATGCTTAGCTTATCCCTATGCTTGGCTGATTAATATAAGTTGCTCAGCTCATCATATAGAGTGATTAGCTTATCATGCATAGCTAAGTAGGCTAAGGTCACTTAGCTTACCTTTTTAGGCACTCAACTAATCTCTTGGTCACTCAGATGATAAGGTAATATTGCTCAGCTGATAGGTCTTGATCTTATTTCTTGTTCAGCTGATCACAGTTGAGGTGTTAGATGATCCTGTTAGATTATGCTCACTGATACACGTAGGTCCGTATCACTGCTGATAAGACACGAGCCTATTGGGTCACACGTTAGGGATTGATTCCGACAACACATATCTAGAACGGGAGAAGAAATGTATTTGGACAGGCCTTACGGCCGCAAGGAAGGACCTTACGGCCGCAAGGGTCATAGGCCTTACGGCCGCAAGGGTTGCTCCTTGCGGCCGTAAGGACCACCTGTCAGACATCATTTAATGTTTTTTGTCCAACTTTTACAAGGCTCAATGCACACTTATTGGAGCTCCTTGGGGACAGTATGGACGACTTATTTGTCAGTCATTGACCCTAGTACTGCCAATTAATTGTGCATGTGAGGTTCCTTTGATGAGGAGTGGAAAAACATAAGGCAAAATACTTCTCTCTAAGTAGAAGCTTGCATACTCTATTGACTAGAGTTCCTGGGCAATTTCCAGTTCTTGAAATTTATGTGTGTTGTTCCAAAGGTGATTTCAAGTTCTTGAAGATCACTAGAGGCTTGCTAGCATTTGGGAATCAAGCAAACTTGGTGTGGACTATCGATAGAGAGTTGCTCGTTTGGTGACTTCTAGTTCATCCCAGCATGCACAAGGAGTAGGGTATATTTCATATTCCATCTCTTTATTTTGGTTGCAATACTTGTATGTAGATTTGTTTCCATTGGTGGGACTTAATGGCATCAAGTTTTATACCTCATATGCTTCCACTGCACGGGAAATATGGCCATTAAATTCCTTCGGAGCCTTCAAGCTTCGTGGTGTGAGATGCCCGGCCTGAAACCTCCAAATAACCTTATTTTGACCCTTTTGACCATGTAATTGACTGAGGATTGATTCTTATGTTTATAGAAGGTTAAAATGGAGTCTTTTAAGACTCGAAAAAGTGTCTAAGCTTAGACTTGAGTCCATACTTTTAAGAAGTTTTGTTTTGAGTTAACTTATTCAAGTTGGCCTTATGTTTTGTGATCATAGGACTATTGATCAAGCGATGTAGCATTAGTTTCGATAGGAAGTGATCCTCATCACTTCTTTAGGTGAGTATACTCTGCGGATACTTAGTTTTTATAAAAGATAATAAGTCATTATAAATTGTGTATTTATATGTTTGACAAATTGATTTATGAAACTCTATGAACTAAAGGATGTGGACCTTGTACAATCATTTTATATTGATGATTATCATTATGGAAATCAAAGTGAGGCCAATAATCCACATAGGAGAAGGCCTATGTTCTTGACATGTGGATATTTGATAATTTCTTGTGATATGATACTCCATATAGGATTAAGCTATGATCTTATATTAACGTATATGATCTTGAGTTGATGAATTGTGTTTACACCTAGTGTGTGAAGTGGGCATTAAGATACCAATTATGGATATTGTTATTGAGTTTTTGTACTTAAGTGCTATGGGTTATGTGATACCTAATTGTTTATCGATGAACTTAAGTACTTGAGATACTTGGCCTTAATGACATGTGCTTAATGTGATCCTTGTGATATGAGTTTGGTCCGGTACCCATGATTAAGATTAAGTGCTATGCACCATGTTAATTCCTCACCATTGGGTGTCATGTATTGGTTCATATGGCTTCGGCAATTGGGTACCTAGATACACTGTTGGTGGTGGAATTGGTGCAAAGAGTGGAGGGGGATGATAGTACCCATTATGACTGTGTGGTTCAAGAGACTGACGAGCGAACCAAATCAGTGCATACACGAGTGGACTTGGGGAACAGGTCATTCACTCCTGACAACTATTGTATGGTGGAATGCTTCGTGCTCCCCCACCTTGACGGGGAGATGTGGTTATCCCCCATGTGGGCACGTGTTGACTGTGGCTAGCTACCACGTGGAGATACTGTGGCTCAATGGACAGACCCGCATCCTTACGTGCTTATGTGAATACCATTATAGTGTGTATATTGCCAAGCTTGTGTTTTCTAAGATGATGACTTGGTTTTGAAAGACTAAAGTTTTTGGTTGTACTCACTAGCTATGTTTATAGCTAACCTGGTGTATTAAATGTTTTGTATCCGCGGGTTGTCTAGTAGCCTTTGTGAGACGGGTAGATGCTTTGGACATTGATTTGGCTTGAGTTAGCTTTTGATAATCTTGGATTTCTTATTCTTTCGTTTATGGTCGTAAGATTGAATTTGGTAACACAAAAAAGTCTTGGGTCATATTCGACGATAAAATTTATTGTTAAAATAATATTGTATTTTGTTAAAATACTTTAAAGAAATTATAATTCTTCCGCTAATAATTAAAGAGTTTTATATAAACTATGTTTTAAATTGAGTTTTGGAAAAATTTAAATTTGGACCGAAAATCAAGGTGTTACAGGTATTTTGATCATTTAAATATCATTCAACCGTGAATTACGTCCAGATGGATAAGTCGTTATTAGATTGACTTAACGAGCCAATCATTAGTCATTAATGAGCTAGCAAAATTATTAGCCATTGATTTATTTTAATCAAAAGACAAAATTGGTTCTCGCGATACTCGTAGTAAAAATGATTTGCAATAAGAATGGTTCTCGCAATAAGAATAGTTCCTAAATAAATCATCTCCCGGCCTTTGCACATACAGAAGAAAAGAATACAACCATTTAACTTTCATCCAAAGAAAGAAGGGTCAATAATGGTTTAACTATCAAAGTTTTCGTTCAATTTCGGTTTAACCATCAAAGTTTTTTTCTAAACGATTTTACAATAAAGTCTTGAATTTGTTATGATTTAAACCTTAAAGATTTTTTCAAATAGTTTAAACATTGAAGTTTTGTTTAAAAAACTGATTAATCACTTAAAGTTTTGTATGGGTTCAATTTTACCCTCTCTACTTATTATGTATTTTAGTTTTATTAAAAATTTAACAAAAAATTGAGGTTAAACCATTTTTTAACAAAAATTTAAGTGTTAAATTGTTTGAAAAAAATTTAAGGTTTAAACCAAAAGAAGGTGTAACAATGAAGATTAAATCATAACAAATTCAAACTTTATGGTAAAACCGTTTGAAAAAACTTTGATGATTAAACCAAAACTTAACTAGAATTTTGATGAAAACCATAGTTAATTATAACTAATGAAAAACGTAGTTGATTATAATTAATGAAGACCGTAGTTGATTATAATTAATTTGGTAAGAAAAATAATATATACTCCTACTATTTTTTTACTTTATCCTCCTACTCACCACAAGATAACATGTGGAGTCCACTAATTCTCTTTCCTCATCTCCTCTAGTAATTTTGATACTTATATTGATCTAGGGGAATATATTTGGTAAGGCTTTACGATAAGGTATATAGAAGGATGTACGTGATCTTATCATATATAATTGGGTTACTTCTTCAAAATGTATTAAACTATACCCCAAATGTTAATGTGTGTATCCACCTTCTAAAAATGTTATTGTATGTATCAAACTTTCAAAAAGTGTGTTATTGTGTGTATTAAACTTCCTATTGTATGTACTAAACAAAGAGTTCAATACACACAGTAACATTTTTGGAAGGTGGATACACACATTAATATTTGAGGTATAATTTAATACATTTCGGAGAAGTAAACCCTATATAATTCAAACAGTGCAAAAGTCAAGCTCTTTTAATTAGTAGAGATATCATAGATCACAAAAGCAATGTTTTAAGATTTGGGTCAACTCGGTCGGTTGAACTGGTTGACCCGGAACATAGTGACTAGACCGAGTCAACATAGAGCGGGTTTTTGGTAATTTATGACTCGGAGTGACGCGGTTGGGTAAATGGTTGAACCGGTATATCTTGACCCGATTTAGTATATATTTTTTTAGAATAAAATTTTTTTAACCCTAAATCCCTAACTCACTTTCCAATGTCTCAAAATCTTTAATTTGGTTTGATTGTGAACCTGTGAGAATTGTTGTTTGATGTTTGAATTTTCTTTTTTTTGTATTGTATGTTAAGTTAAACTTGATTAATATGTTTAGATTGATGATATTGTAGGTTTATGTTTATTTGTTATTGTAGGCAATGTTTTTCTTTATTTTTTACAATTTATATATATGTTTATACACACATATACATATATATAAATTTACAAATTCTAAAAACCTGGTTGACCCGTGACCCGATGAGGAGACCGGGTCAACTAAAAAACCAGGTTTTAAAACATTACATATATATTTGAACAAGTCAAATTACTGTCTCTAGATAATGCAACCAAATCAAGAGTGACAATGTATGCCAAAACGAAAACAAAAAATTATTGAACTTGTGTAGTCGGTGAAACATTGTATAACAAAGAAGTGGAGATTCGAACTCCAGAAACAACAAAACGGATAAGGTTTATATATACTCGTATAACGAAACTATAGATAAAAACACTACCTTCACATTCTTTGAATGATCAAGAAGAGTGATAAATGTTATTGAATAATAATAATAATAATGAGGAGGAGAAGGTCTAGAGGCCCTGATCAACGAGATAATCGCCCAACCTCTCGACCACCATGTTGCACTGTCCAGGTGCTACGGGCTCATCGTAGAGTCCCATCACCATGGCTTGACCAGTTTTCTTGATGCATATTCCTCCAGCTCCCTACCAAACCACATGTAACACAAATATATATATGAATTCAGTTCCAATTGATCATTACGTACGTGCATGGGACCAGAGGTGGCTAAACATATGGGTCATGGGTCATAAGGGGCCGGGTTTAGTCGCATAGTAAAACTTTTCCTATCCATTTGACGGGCAGGTTTCATAATTAATAAACCATGAAAACAGGGTTGTGGGAGAGCAATACAAGCATCCTGCTGCTAATTTACATAAACCATTTATCCAATCATTCCTTTAAAAAAAATTAGGGTTAAGTACACCGTGATGTAACCTCATCAAAACATTGTTATTTTATGTTTTGGACTATAAACTTACCTTTTGATGTAATTAAGTTTCATTTTTTACCATTTGATGTAGCTGAATCACATTGTAAATGTACACAAAATATATCATAAAGCTTAATACATTCATGCGTACTTAACCGTACAAGTTAATGTATTTGACATAAACGCAGGCACCAGTCACACTGTTATTTTAATTTATGATAAGAATATAACTTTTTTTAATAAAGCGGCTAGTGCGGCTGTTTTCATGAATTTGAATACATTGTGGACGACTTTTGGCTTTTTGACCCACTTGCATGTATCATTTTTATGTAAATCTTTTAGCTTAACCCATTTGACTCGCTAGAAATAAAACACAGCCCAAATCAACCCATTTATAGGTAAATGGGTCAAAACCGCCACCTCTACATGATACGGTTTTGTG
>JAUEJL010134905.1:0-11083 GCA_032274825.1 Drosophyllum lusitanicum | reverse complement strand
CAATTATATAAACAAGTTGTATATTTTTGTGTCAACAAAAGAGGATATATTTGTAAGCCTATTTTTCCCAACAAAAATGTATTAAACTATACCCAAAATGTTAATGTTTGTATTCACCATCCCAAAATGTTATTGTCTGTATTGAACTTTTGATTTGTTGTTATTATACGTATTTTGATTATATAAATAAGTAAAAAAAAGTATAAGTTTAGTACATACAATAGAAAGTTTAATACAGACAATAACATATTTTTTAAAAGTTTGATACACACAATAACATTTTTGGAAGATTGATAGACACATTAACATTTAGGATATAATTTAATAAATTTTGGAGAAGTAAACCCAAGTTTAAATTGAACGTTCAAAAATACATTTTATTTACATTATTAATTTCATAATAAAAATTTATAAATTTGATACATACAATAGCAAAACATGACATTATTAAACATTTATCTAGGGTTTAGTTCTTCAAATGTATTCAACTTTTACGTTTTACTATTATATGTTTTCAACTTTTAAAGTTATCTATTAATATATTGATTTATCGAAACTTAACTTTTGCCGTATTGAACCCTCAAAGTTTATTTATCCAACTTTACATACTTTGCTATTTTATATATCCAATTTTTCAAACTCGATACATATCAAATAATATGTTTTAAAGGTACATTAAAAGGTAAATTTAAAAGTTGAATACATATAAAAACGTGTAAAGTTGAATATATTTTTGTGCACTAAACTCTTGACGTAGATGTATTAACACTTTCTAAATTATGCATTTACACACACATATCATACAATCATACATTAACAACCGAAATAATATGGATGTGGATAACAATGTTATGTTAAAAGTATATTATATTGATTATATATATATTTAAATGGACTAACTTGCAAATTAGTGGGCGACTACTAATATGACATTTTTGGGTTTGTTGTTTTATAAATTTATTTATAAAGTTACAAATTATATGTTGCTAATATTGTTTGTATATTATACTAAAAGTGTCATATATTTTTTTATTTTACTTATCTTCAAATTATTTAAAACATTATTGGTTTCATTATTCAAAAATATTGTGTATATAATTTTATAATTTTTTAGGTTTACTTCTGTAATATCCGTGATCTTATGGGTCTATCAACTAGTTTCTCATAAAACATCATGGGTTGTGCATAACACAACCTATAAGTCATACTAGTTATATAATATAAATGGTTCGAGGTCGAGTAAATTAGATCAGATAATTAGACGGGTATTAACTAAAACTCTAACTGTCCCAAACTCGCAAAATGTTTAAAAGAAATCAGGTCTTATAACCATTTACCCGTCTCAAAAATTTTGAATCCGGATATTTTATTAGGATCAGGTTTTCTTAACCATCCCTATGTCTACAAACGGAATCAACCCCGAATTGTCCATTTGCCTCTAATTCCAATATTTTACTCGCTTAAAGTTGGATTCCACATAGCATTTCCATCAAGAATCTAGCTCCTATTTATTTCTTCCCCTTGGAGGAGGAGGACTAGTAAATTAACAAGTGGTAGAGCTAGGCTTGACTTTTATAATTTCTTTTAATTTATACTTTAAGCTAATTAAGTAACCGGTTATATATATATATATATATATATATAGAGGAGAGTTCAAACGAGAACTGTTTTTCGTACGAGAACCGCGAGAACCAATCTTAGTCGTTCATTTTGGATAATGGAATTCATGGATGAAGAGCGTGTGGGGATTGAGTGTGGTAGGGTGCATGTAAGGAATTCATGGGTGGGCAATCCAATTGAAGGAGAGGGAATTTGACGGCTAAAATTGGTTCTCGCGATTCTCGCAATAAAAACGGTTCTCAAATAGGCTCGATCGACTAAACGTACATTAATTGATTGATTACCAACAAACCTTGTTATATGTGGATGGATATATAGCCGTCTAAGTGGGTTATCCAATCCACCTCGATCTAATCCATGTATGTATGTTGACAACTAACATATATATTGTACGTACAAGACTCGACACATATTACATATTCAACTAAGTGCTTGTTTTTTTAACTTTTACATTAAGTTCTATCTGATAAATTAAACGTTTATGTGGATGGATATATATATAAGGTTCTAGGGTTTATTTAACTTGTATTCTTTTTTCTCGTATAATTTATTTAAAAAAAAACCATATGAGTATTAAAATACTTAAACAACACCTATGCTAATTAACTTTATTTTGATAAATTATTGAGAGAAAATTAAGAAACATGTTAAAATCAAGAGAAAAGGTTATATAGCATAGAAGTAGAGATCGAATAGTTAGTGATGTGCACATATATATGTCAGTCGATCGTCATATATGAAGATTGAGAAGGGGATTTAATTATTTAGTATAATAATATATATGATGAGGAAATTAATAGAATTGTTCTTACGACAATAAGATTAATTTGATTCTATATCGTTTGCGTGTTCACATCTAAGAAACACGCGCGTATATCGATCGGCTTTGGCTAGCTTGTCCAAAAGCGACAACAAGCGCGCATAAGATAGTTAATGCAAACCGTGTGATTCTATTATTAGACTCGATCTGTTTTACGTACGCTAGCACACACAAATTAACGCATCAATGCTCAATTTTACGTACGGAATTAATCACGAACAGCATTTTTCGTCCTTTTCAATCATAACCGAATTAGATGAGCAAAGCAAGCATGCACACTTCTAGTTTGAATGGATAAGCATGCATCGCTGAGTACGTACAGGCTGTAGCCATATATGTATGTATGCGTGTTGTTGGATGTCGTCGATCATGTCAATTTGTATACTTTGTAAAATACTACTTAATGTTGGGTTGAACCGAATGAATACGAACTAGATTTTCTTATGTTTATTTGTTTAACTTTAGTCGAATAAATAAACAAACAAATATAAATGAATGGGTTTTTTTATTCGTGTTCACTTTTTGAGAAGATCGAGTTGTTCATTTTCGTTTATGTTCGTTCGTTTAAATGCTAAACGAATATAAATAAACGTAAATGAATGAACACGAATACACACACACACTATAATGTAAATCCGACATTATTGAACATATACAAAAATAGCATACACAAATGAACGTTAGCGCATGAACATAGACGAACAAATAAATAATCATTCATGAACATAAATGAAAATGATTGTTTGTGTTTATTCATGCTCGTTCATTTATTAAATAAAAGAACATAAACAAACTCCCTTCGAATGGTTAGTCAAATGTTTTAATCATGAAATATACTTTTATCTATGAACAAATTCATTGCGTTTTGTTTACCAAAAGATATAGGTTTGTTTTGCTGAGTTTAAATTAATAAAATTTGTCTAATAAAAAGATGATATTGATAGATGTATAGAATATTGATCACACCAGACAAGTATTTTGACAATATCATATATTTTAAAAAAATGCATTAGATGATACTAGTAATAGTAACGATACACTTGTAGAATATTTTCATCGTGTAAAACCTCACAGGAAACTAGAACTTTATGCTAGTTGTTAAACATATATATTTGATTATCAGGTAGTAAAAATCCTCTTGTTGCATGTGAGTATTAATAATGACCCACCTTGTAATCAATAGATGTCCATTTTGACCCGTCACTTTGCATTATGATCAACCCATATTGTTGCATAAAATAAGTTAGACCCCGTGAAGTCTTAATCTGTATTTGCCACTATCAATCGCAGGTTCTAGTGGCTAGGGCATGAACATCATAACATCACCTCAACCCGCTCTCTATCTCTCCCTTTCTTGGTGTGTGTAGTCCACATGTCTTTTCTCTCCCCTCTTTTTGTCTCTATCTCTCTCCTTTCTCTTCTCTCATATTTAATTTAAAAAATGAAAAAGATCAATGAGATTGAAATATACTTACACTTGGGTTAGATCACATAAAAAATGATTGAATGGAAAGTAATATGACACCAATACTGTAAAAAAGATGTGAGATAGAATGTTGGATATAGTGGAAGGGCTTAACACTTTTGGACTTTTAAGTTTTGACGCCGACTGAAACTTAAGTCTGCATTTACTTTAAGAAAAAATCCTCATTTTTTTCAGATTTTTTTTTAAAAGACTTGTTTATTTGCACATTATCCGAGAATACAAAAAACTCTTCACTTTTCTATATTTTTTAAACACGTCAACCAAACATGTTCTTTACTTTTCTAAAAATAAAATTTTCAATAATTTTTCAAGAAAAAAACCAGAAAACAAAAAATAGAAAAATTTTCACCTACAAAACGAAGCCTAAAATTCTTTCTTTTGCAAAGAATGTTGGGTAGTTTTTCAAAATTATTTTTAAACGATTATTCATTTTCAAGAGATACATTTATAGATGTTCTTTCAAGAAGAGTATCTTATGGAATATCTTTTTTCTTAAACCTCTTATTTCGTTAATTAAAATTCTTTAGCTGGTTTTTAGTTTTAAACAAAATCTTTTTGGGATAGAATATATGCTTCTAGCAGCATTTGTTTTAGGTGTTTTCATAGTGACAAACAATTAAAATGAGGGGTATGTTAGTCATTTCATCATTTAAGTGTTTGTGAGTATAGAATCACTTAATTCTAGCTGTACAGATCTTTTTCCCATTTTTTTAGGGTTAAGGACATTGAATAGCATCATACTTTTCTTTAAGAGTCGATTTACATAATTTACTTTTTTATTACCTAAATAGATAACATACTTTACAGTTACATGATAAAGTAAGTAAGTAATCTAATTTTCCAATTATGGTTTTGGCACTAGCCGGAGTTTCTACTGTTGGACCACCATTAAACTTTGCTACCTGACCGGAATTCTGTCCTCGTGGTGATGATGTAGCCTGATGTGCCTCTTGTCAGCAGTCGTTGCAGAATTTAAAGATAACAAGATTAACAACGCCACCACCACCGTAATAATGGTAGACATGAGGCCAATCCACCATCACCACCACTTATGAGTTTCAATCAGGTCACCAAGGTTAATTGGTGATCTAATGATGAGAACTCTGGCTAAATTTAAAATCATAATTGAAAATTTTAAGTTATTACTTATTTTAACAATTTATCGCAAAGTATATTACCCATGTGAGTAATAAAGAAGTAAAGTAAGTTGTTATAATTACACTTTCAGAAAAATATGATAACCTTGACCCTTCTTTTTATCTATTTTTCCACCTCTTTGGATATTACCTAAAAGTCACTTTTAAGATGTAAAAAGAGTAAAATACGCTTCTTTTTCTATATCTTTTCCCCCAAGCCTAAAGTCAATTTTAACTTTTAAGATGTAGAAAACCCATCAACGGCCGTGAGAAGAAGACGGACGAAGCCTATAACAGAAAATTATTACGACATTACGTGAAGGAAGATGACGGAAGAGGCGTGATAACTCCGTCTACCGACTACCCTAATATTTTCTTATAATTTTCATATTATTTATTGTACTTACATACATGCATACATACACATACATACATACACACACATAAATACACACATACATATATACATGCATACATACATATACACACATACATACGTATATACATACATACATATGGCGGTGTATATATAATACACACATATACATATGTATATATATACATATTTACACACACACACACAGATATATATATATATATATATAATGTTTTCAAGTTACGGAATTTTTTAGTTTTTGTCGATATGATGTTGATATCATATATCCACCTTATGCCATTATTCATATAATTATCATAAAAAAATTAAAGAACCTCAAAACCGGGTGTTTAAAATCGAGATGGTTTCGATAATTGTACTAGACTGTATGGATTTTCTCAGGTGCTTATTAAAACAATTTCTTAAGTTAAAAAACAAATAGTCTTCTTGATGCAAACTATAGACATTTAGTTTACATCTTCTCC
This sequence comes from Drosophyllum lusitanicum, assembly GCA_032274825.1. Lineage (NCBI taxonomy): Eukaryota > Viridiplantae > Streptophyta > Magnoliopsida > Caryophyllales > Drosophyllaceae > Drosophyllum > Drosophyllum lusitanicum. Next base: position 5,160 of record JAUEJL010134905.1, on the reverse strand, counting down.
TACAGACGTAAAAACAGATGAAAACAAACATGAGACATTTTATTTCTGAAAAGCAAACAACGCCTAAATCTAGTAAGTTTGTTGGGTAAACTCAAAACAAATTGGTACCATAATCCTTATCAAGCAAATTACAAAATAAGATCTTGATGGAACTATGTTGTCTTCTTGTCTATTTTCTTCGACAAAATTATAGTACCTTTTTAAATATTTATCTAAGCTCTTGATAGTATTGAAGATACACCGGTACATACTTTGCATTCTATGGTACAACAGTTAAATCGTATGGTTTATCATTGATTTTAAGTAGCAATCATTTGATCATGTGGTTTGATTATGAAATTAAGAGGTCCGATTTTCTAACTCTATCAGTTCAAGTGAATGAAGTTACTAAAAATTGGATGTCAATGTGAGTGCCCAATAAAATGAATCTAAAAAAACTTGATGTAAGGGATTGATATGTACTAAATTATATATATTTTTAGTATTGGATTTCCTGTATTTCGACACTGTTTTTAGCATATTTACGTAATTTGATGCCTAATACCTTTAAAATATATTTTGTAGACTTATATGGATGACCTGATGATAAATGAAACAAAAACGATGAAAATTCGTTAAAATGTTGAGTCTGATAAAAAAACTGTAGCTGATACACATTCTTATATGCCCATATTGGTCAATACGGCCTTCAGGGATATCTATTTATAATTACAAGAGAGGTCCAACACATTATAGTTATAATTATAACTATAACTATGTACATTATTCGCCCATTAACCTACATCATTTTACTGTTAATAACCGAGTTTAATAAAATGTGTCACTCTTATGTTTAATCTTTAATATACATATTAAAAGAAAAGTGTTATGATCTCATTATTCCATTTTTAAATTTTTTTCTTTAATCATTTATCTTTATTTCCAAAATGAGCTAAAGAATGAAAAGTTTCTTACATTAAAAGCCTTAGTCGTGAATTTTGTGTTGGGTGTAGATCTCATGTCAATTCCTAATTCTAATTTCACTAACAACTATCGGCGTAAATCTGTGACTATGTCAATTTTCTTCTTTGTCTTCCAATTTTTATAAATGTTTCTTGACTTGTTGTTATTGATATATGAATTTATTATATATTTAGGGTTTCATAACATAGATGTTAAAAAAACACATTAACTTTATATACAATGTATTAAGTAGTATATATAGATAATGCATCTTAGTTATTTGAAGTTAAAATAGATTGAGGAGTTAATTGCTTTTTTGGTCCTTAATGTTTCACAAATATGCAACTTTGGTCCTTTAGTAATCGTAAGTACATAATATATCATTTATTTGAGAAATTTGAAGCAATAGTAGTCCTTTGGCAAACTTCCGTTACACTTGCTCTGTTAACTGCCATCAAATTGACTATTCTACCCTTATCCTTATTTTTTTTATTTATTTTCTTAATAATTATATAATAATAATAATTAAACACATTGTCATATACCAGCCACCGTCGATATCACCACCCCACCCCCATTTCTTTCTCTCTTCTCCCCTCTTTACACCCAACCACCGCCTCACATCCCTATCACCGGATAGACGAATCAAATACACAAACAGTTTGCTATATCATACAAAAAGTGATGTTCATCTCCACCTCCAACAAGAAATTAAAAAAAGGTGGAGAAATCAAAGACACAAACACTTGAGACCAACTACCTCCGGTCACCACCACTATCACTACCTCCATCACTACAACTGCCATAGATCAGTTAAGAAAGCGAAGAAAAAACAGGAGAAGAAGAAGATAATGTCGGTGGTGGTGACATTCCACAATGGTGGTCAGCAACGTCATCAGATCTAGTGAGGGATTGGAGGCTACCGACGGCAATAAGAGTGGTGGTGGGGTCGTTCAACTTGCCAATATGAAATGAACAAGGATCCATGGCCGATTGTACGATCAGTTCAAGTTTCTCGGGCTGATTTGCTCAAAATCATCTTCGTCTTCTTCACAACACTTCACTAATCAAGGCCACCGTCGATTTGGGTGGTGGGGGTTGGGGACCTTGGTGCTTGAAAATGTCAAAGGAACTCAGATCTAGGTTTAGATGATGCAACGAACAATGGATTGGGTCTTGATTTGGGTTCAAAACCACTTGAAACCCCTCACCAGTCGACTGTTCCGTTTTGTAGAGGAGGGTGGGGTGGTGATGTGGCCGGTGGTGATGTCGACGGTTGCTGGTGTTGAGGCCGTTAAACGGAGGATGGTTAGGGAGGTGGTGGTTCTAGGCGGAGGAGGGTGGAGGGACGGTGGTTCTAGTGAGTGAAAGAGAGAGGGAGAGGAGAGTATGAGAGAAAGAAATGGGGGTGGAGTGGGAGTGTCTGATAATATGTTTAATTATTATATAATTATTAAGAAAATAGATAAAAAATAATGATAAGGGCAGAATAGTTAATTTGATGGCAGTTAACGGAGCAAGTGTAACGGAAGTTTGCTAAAGGACTACTATTGCTCCAAATTTCTCAAATAAAGGATGATTTATGTACTTACGATTACTAAAGGACCAAAATTGCATCATTTATGAAACCTTAAGGACCAAAAAAGCAATTAACTCTAGATTGAGAGAGTGAAAGACTTGCCATTTATTAGCCGTTTGCTCAGTTCAATCCCTCCCCCAAGCCACAGGCCCCCACCATAAGGATTTTTTCCACTTTATCCTTTCACAAACACCTCCACTCCATTTTTTCTTTTAATCATTTCATTATATTTTGTGATATATAATTTATGGTTATGATTCGTATACAATAAAATTATTCATATACAATAACTTCACGATTCATTAACTTGTACTACTGCAATTTACCACTTATATAATTTACCGTGTCATTTAATAAGTCCCTCCTCTTCTTTTTTAATCATTTTATTGTTTTTTTAGATATACACTTCACTGTACAAAATTATGTTTAACTTCTTTTTTTAACCATGCTCTAAAAATATATCATAAATTTGTTTTTTTATAAAAATAAAAAGGGCAAATTGCAAATGGAAATGAAATTAACTTTGTCTTAGTTTGTAACCAACTTTAAATTTTTAAAAATAATACAATTAACTTCCATAATCCTCTCTTTGTATGCAAACAACATTTTTATGTGTCTGTTGTTTAGTTACTATTGTATACAAAGAATTTTGTCATAACTTCCATAATATACAACAAGTTGCATACAATGTGAGAATTATGAAAGTTGGTTGTATTATTTTTAAGAAAATAAAATTGATTGTATATAATGGTAATTAAAGCAAAGTTCTTTGTATTATAATGCAATTTGCCCAAATAAAAATGCTATTTCTTTTTAACTTTAGTTCTACCAAATCCTCGTAAAAGATTCAAGGTTTTTAAAAGACTTGAAAGAAGTCGTTTTAAAACTTACGTAAGATATCCTTTTGTTTATAACTATAGTATATGTTCGTGTGACAATGTGCCATACCTGTTGGTTTAAAAAAAATTATAAATACTAAACATTAATAATAATATATTAAATATTTATAAACACAAAAGAAATAATGATTTTCAAAAAATGATGACAGACGACATTAACACTCAAGCCAGTGGTGCGGAGCATCAACGCGAGGGGAGGAGAGACGTGACGATCGAAACGTAATATCATAATACAAAGTGAAGTGATTGTATTCTTGTACAAGTTACCGATAATATTGTTACAATTAGAAGCAATATGGTCAAGTTATTATCGTTTATAATTTAAAAACATTTAATAATTATTATAAAATATAATATTTTGAAATGTTATAAACGATATATATGATATTTGTAAATTAGGGTGAACAGTTTAAAGAGGGCGTATATGAAATTCTCCTTAATAAATTTGATTTAAATTAAAGTCAAACTTAAATTCAATTTTGATCGAAGAAAAGTCAAAATTGAATTTTAATTTTTATCAAAATAGATGGTTTAGATTTGATAGTTAAAATTTTTATTTAAATCTAGGAATTTCTAATCAATTTTATTTACATCAGCTTTTATTTGTATTAAAAGATTGGTACTAATGTGATAACATTTTAAATCGATAAAACAAACAATAACAAGATTTAATTTTGTTATGTACAAATAAAAGATAAGTATAAAATAAGAAACATTTAATCCAAGTAACTTTCACTTTGTGTAAATTCATTCTCAAAATTTTAATTTAAACTAATATATTTATATTCAATATTACTATAAATTGTTTATCTTATAAGATATACGTAAATTCTATCATTAGACTGTACGTATGTTATTTAAAAAGTAGTTAGATATAGATGATTGAAGAAGAATCTTTTAAATATACTTAAAAAGATACAATTAATTCTAATTTTTTAAAGTATAGACTAAATTAAATTTATAAACGATATTAATAACTTACACACGTAGCGAAGCGGGTGCACACACCACCTCGTTTTTACACATATTCCATTAAAAGGATTTGACCTTGAAGGGTGTCATCACAACTCACTCAAATAAAAGTGAAATAGCCTTTGACCACTAGGTGGAAGTCGAAGTGTCGATCGCGTATAACGGATGACCTAATAGTTAAACATATAAATTATCATATGACTTCGATACAAGTTTCTTGAAACGTTGAAAAACACAATTATAACATTAATGTGTTTTTCTAAAGAGATAATGTATTTGTTTGAAATCACACTAAACCATAATTAGTTTTCCTAAAGGTTTCGATGCCTCATATTTATCAAGTGCGAGATGGTATATACAAGCTCCACCAAAATACCGTCCTCTACAATGTTATACGATAATACAATATATGTACTTTTCTAATAAGTGATTATCGAAATACTTTGAATATATATATATATATAGACAGAGAGAGAGAGAGGAAGGTTCCGTTGAGAACCAATATTAGAGTGAGAACCGCGAGAATCAATCTTAGTCGTTCATTTTGAATATTGGAATTCATGGATGAAGAGCGTGGATGATTGGGTGTGATAAGGTGTATGTAAGGAATTCATGGATGGGCAATCCAATTGAAGAAGGGGGAATTAGACGGTTAAGATTGGTTCTTGCAATAAAAACGGTTCTCAAATAAACTTTTCAATATATATATATATATATATATATATATATATATATATATATATATATATATATATATACACACACAAT
>JAUEJL010134894.1:0-11084 GCA_032274825.1 Drosophyllum lusitanicum | reverse complement strand
AATGCAAGCAGGTACAACTTTATAGATACAAATGTCATACATATACAAATGGGATACAGTTACAATGTGTGAATACAACTACGGTTACAATAATTGAGATATAAATACAATTACAATGTGTGAATACAACTACGGTTACAGTAGTTGTGATACAGTTACAGATGCAACGCATGAAAACAATTATCGTTACAACATTTGAAATATGAATACAGTTATAATACAATCATAGTAATTGAATAGACATGATTACAAATATTGTTACTGAACAGATTTAGATACTGAAACAATTACTATACGAATACAATAAAGCTTAACCAGATCGTGAACATTATTTATAAGTACTTATTTTGAGTTGCTCACTGGGCTTTATAACTCATCATATACTTATAATATTTTCACGTACTAGAAGATTTATGGATGTTGATTCAGTGGACGGGCTCGTGTTTTGCAACTAAATTGTTAAAAGTTATTTAACGCCAGTTGTTCCTCGACTTTTAAATCAAATATTTTAAATAGGGAAAATTGTCGAGAAAGGTTAACTGAATATCGAAAATTGTCAATAAAGGTAACGTCCAATTTTTTTGGCCGAGAAAAAATTATAAATCTCAATCTGTAACAAAAAATGGTATAATGACCTCTTAGACCTAACAAAAAAGGATTATAAATTTCAATTTTTAACAAAAAAAAAGTATAAATTTCACGCATTATACATTTTTTTGTTACAAATTGAAATTTATAATCCTTTCTCGGCAAAAAAAATTGGACGTTACCTTTATTAGCAATTTTTGATATTTAGGTTACCTTTATCGGCAATTTGCCCTTTTAAATATTATGTGTTTATAAATATTTTCAGCACATACTTCCGCTACTATTTTTAAATTGGATTTTTGGTTGCAATGAAGTTATTTTATTTACGAACATTTTTCGTAAAATATTATAATGAAAACGAGGCATTACAAAATTAGGCCTAAAAACATACTAAAAAGTTATGTTATAATGCTTAAATGAAATACCTAAAGTTTCAGTTTATTTTTTGTTTAACCCTTAAAGTTTTCAAATGTAATTTGATTATTCTTTTTTTTCCTTGTGGTATACCAAGGAATTTAACCAACACCACTCACCTTAAAAGTTCCTTTCCAAGCACTTAACCCTTCCCAAACCCCCCTCTCTCTATGTTCATCTACTTATAAACACGATTAACGATGTGTGATTTTGTTTATGAATCGCTTTTGTGGGTTTGTTCTTGCTCCAAAATTGTTCCACGTGTGTTGTTCTATTTTATTTTGGTTTTTATTTTTATGAAATAGATCATGTGTTGTTATGATACACATTAACAATGAATATCAAAGTGAAGCCAATGCCCCATTTAGGAGAGACCAATGTTTTGTGAGATGTTTGTACTTGATATTTGCTCATGTGACGAGATATTCCGTGTAGGAGTAGATTATTGTTATTGTAATAACACATGATATGATGATTTTGTGTTTTATGCACATTATATGATTTGAGATATTGTGCTCAGGAGTTGTCGGCACTTTGATGCCCTTTGCTTATTGTAGAGTTATTATTGCTTAAGTTGCTTTGCCTTGATGGCTTGTGTTATATGTTAACCCTTGTGGTTTGAGTTATAGTCCGGACTAGTGTTGGTTCAATTGCACATCCAATGTTTTTGTCCATTATTAGGGTTTCTGTCAATTATTAGGCGAGTGGTTCAAGAGGCCGTGGCGAACCAAACCATGTTACACACGTATAATATTGATAAAGAATGTTGCAGTTAGTGGAGTCCGAATGATGAATACCCTTTATGACCGTGTGGTTCAAGAGGCTGACGTCCGAACCGAACCAAAGTATAGATGTGTGGATTTGTGGGAAATAGATCATCCGCTCCAGATAACGTTGTATGGTGGAATGCTTTGTGTTCCCCCATTTTGACAGAGAGATGTGGTTATCTCCCATGTGGACATGTGTTGACCATGGCTAGCTACCATGTGAAAATATTATTGCTCAATGGACCGAGACACATCCATACGCGCTATTTGTGTGTTCTTGTGCTTCGAGTTCAATGCCACACCAAAGTTTTTAAATGTGATGACTTGGTTTAGAAACATAACTTGTTTTTTGGTTGTACTCAATCGCTATTTTATAGCTAACACGTTGTGTTAAATGTTTTTATATCCACGAGAAGTTTTGAGGCTTAAGTGAGGCGGATAGAAGCTTTGGTATGGTTGTACTACCTGGTAACTTGGATTTCCTATTTGATTGTTAATGGTTATGAGATTGACTTTAGTAACACCACAAGTTTAAGTTATGATGACAAATGTTTATTAAGTTTATGTTTGAACTCTGATTCTAATAGCAAAGATATTATAAAAGAAGTTTATTTATTCGTAAAAGTTTACAATGCTTCCACTTTGTAGTAAATATTTTATAAATTTTATTTAAAATGGATTTTGAAAAATTTTAAATTTGGATTCAAAGTCACGATATTAATAAAAAAATATATATTAATTAAGAGTGAGAAAAGAGAAGAAAAAAAACCGTCGCTAGTTTTGGAACAGGCTAGGAAACCCCACCACTATCAACCCTATAAGGGACGATGGTGTTCTAGCTCTGGTAGAGAAACCAGCAAGTGCTTATAACCCCGTTGCAGCCGGTCTTAATGATAATTTTGACGCCCTGTTTTCGAGTTTAAGTTATAGAAGAAAGGAAAAAAAATAAAAGAAAAAGTCTACGTTCCCCCTCCGCTCCGTAGAACACCATTTTTAACTTATATCCTACATCCTCGAACAAATTCGAAGTATCATACAGAGCCACAGAGGTGCTCCCCTTCGTCCAATCGCCTGTTACATTTACGACAGAGAGGAGCACACCGCACATACCAATTTACAAACCCTAGCTAATCGAAAAGAGGTACTTGATCGAACAGAGGTGCTCCTTAAACTAAACCCTAATTGATCTATTTGAAGAGAGGCCACACGTTTTGAGCAGTTGTCGATCAATCAAGGTGCGACACCACACAAGCATAGGTCGATTTGAACAGTAAGTTGATTTTCTTCACTTCTTTGATATCTGTAAGCCTACCATTTCCACGGAAAGGTGGTTGGAAATGGGTCTGAGTTGGGTTATTGAAATGGGCTCTTCTGTAACAAAATTAAGTTAAGAAGTATCCTAACAGCATACATATCTTATGATGCTAATGCACATTTACCTAATCTAAATCGCATAATGACGGAAGGTCCAGTCGAATAACGTATGTGATTTGCTGCCATGGAACCTGCAAACAGTCAAAGTGTTAAAGAATCATCGGCAGAAGTAGAAGAAGCAAACACGTTGAATTTTCTTGATTCACTGGATAATTATCTAATCTTAATTGATACACTGTCTTCCACTCTTCGCCAGGTAATGAAAGACTGTTTCTTCGATCTTGCTGATTAATGGTGTTGTTTCACTAATAAATTCTCTACTTTATTCTTTGGTTCGTTTCAGTTTATCTTATTTGATTCTTTCTCTGTCTATATGTTTGTATTCTGTTTATCTTATTCGTTTCAGTTTATCTTATAGAATCATCATTTCCGATATTTGACTTGGACAGTTATAGGGTTTGCAAGCAGATAGAATTAGGTTATATTATGTTCATAGAGCCAAAGGGGTACACTTTGAACCCTAAGCTGGAAACAGCATCGATCTGTTTATGTTGATGCCTCTCTTTTGAGGTAGTATGATCCAGTTTTTTCTGCCGGCTGCTTAAATTACTATTATTCTCTTCTTACTTCTTAGTTAGATTTTCTTCATAATGATTTTCTTAAATATGTGTTAGTATAACTGTGGTATTGTAATATGTAAGCTATAGTACTGAGCAAGGTTTTATATTTTAATGCAAACAGTGGGTATAGTTGTCCATGTGATTTACATATTATTGTTTCCCTTGTATGACGCTATCGTTTAAATAAAGCGGAGGCAGAATAATAGGTGTTTGTGATTATGTGAGTTTCAGGGATGGCTGGAATTAGCAAGTGCTCGCTATTCAATGGGTGTTTCACGTGTAAACAGCACCCTGCTTAGTCTTAAACATCATTCTGCTGCTACGGTAGTCGAAGTAGATTATGACCATGGTACTCAATTCATTGCTCTCCTCCTCCTCCAATTCTTATTCTAGAGTTTCTGGAATGATGTATTAGATTGATTTTTGTATGTTTCACAAATGTGGGAACTCTGTTTTGTCCCTAACTGTTAAGAGTATGTCTACTAAAGAATGTAGGATGTATAGAACTTTAGAAAGTGCTACTAGGTTCATGACAAACTGATTTCATTGGTGTAATGTCACCTAAATCTGCAATCCATGGGAAATGTCAGACAAGAAGGAAAAAGAATGCTTGATGCTAGCCTTAGAGATGGAATGGAGGGGGTCAAAATGAGTAGTTTTTGGTGTACGGGTGGGTTTGACCTGACACTTTTGTCCAAACTTTTCAAACATCAAATAAATAATTAGTTTATTTTATTTCAGTAATAATCTAGTTCTTTTGAATAAACTGATTCCGGAGGTTATATAGGTAAAATTTACACTTTGTGTGACTTTAGATCTGTTTCCATTTTGCTAACATTTTTAAAGGTTATATTTAAGTATTTAACTCCATTGGAGATTAACACAACTCGATTTATAAGTAAATTGGTTGAAATTGCTCCCTTGACTCCTTGAGTTAAAATAAGGCAAACTGAATTAAGTGAACAATAACCATTGTGATACAGAACCAGAATTAATTCATAATGGAAATAGCATGCCAAAGATATTACAAGTTTATTCTAGGAGGACTAAAAGGGGTAATGTTGGAAGTGGCTAGAGGTTGTTACGTGAGAGAATAGAATAAAGGGAGGGGGTGTAGATTTGATATGCATTCTGTTATTTTTCTTTGGTGAGTATGAGAGGCTCCAGCATGTGCTGAGAGAGAGGGTTCATCCCTGGAAACTTTTGATTGTAATTCTTTTCTTTTGATTCAGTTAATTCACCTTCCTCCTTCCTATTTGCCTGTGTAATTTCAATTCATAGCCGTGTCCGGTTCATTTCCTTATCACATTGCCTGTAACAAGTGCACAGTAACCCGTAGTAGACTGTGTGTTTGTAGAACCACCATTGTAATGAGCATCAGTAAATCATTCCTTGGTGTGGTTACCAACTCACCATGATTTTGATATGAGATCCCATATTCCCATGACCCGTGCACCTTTTAGGTATCTCAAAATAGGACTCAAAGTCTCCTACAGTTTAGCTTTCCAACAATTCTTCGATTCTTTCAAAGGTTCTTCAACAAGTTGCCGACATAGGTGCAACACAAGGCTATGCTTCCACCCAACACATTCAAACAATACTTTCTTTGTGATAAGTAGATTTGTTTTCTAGTACGAGAGACCTGAATACCTAGAAAATATTTCAAATAAAGCCACATATGCAAGAAAGACACACTATAAAGACTTAGGATCCAACTTAGTGATGTCTCCGACAACACAAGTACTACCAAATATCTTAGGTTTGACGGGAAACAAAGGTTACGTAGGAAAAAAGAACAGAAAATGGAACATAATTGATAAAAATTGTGGATGGCATACGGTTAATGAGAAAACAAGCAGCTGAGAATTGAGATTGCACGAGACTCGTGAAGGATACCTTTGAAGTACGTAAGACTAAAAAGTTCCAGAGAGATTTCTTTTGCATTATCACTATGAAAAGTTTTCAAAAGGACATTAATTGTGTTTTTTTGGCAACAAACAAACAGAATTGTGTGAATACATCATAAAGATGTTCACTTACATCTCATAAAGACACATAACTTGAGAATAATTGTACAAGAAAGTAACAAAATACTTAAACCTAGTTTTAGAATTAATAGGACAAGGACCCCAAACACCACAATGAACTTGTTCAAATGGGAGACGTAGCTTGTTTAGCGTTTATAAGGCTCAAATGGAGACGCTACTGTTTGACAAATTGACGTGGCTCACAATTCAAAGACGTTAAATGTGAGAATAGACATTTTTTTTTTTCAAAACCTGGAGAGAAGGATGACCTATTTGACAAAGCACTTTAAATATAGACTATGGACTGGAACATGCCAAGCGATGTTGTGCTGGAGGGTCAAGTATGTATAGGCCATCATATTTGCAATCTTTACTAATAATCCGCTTCATCAGAAGATCCTAAAAAGCAGAATAGTCAGATTAGAGAGCACTACAATTTAAGCCATGAGTAAGATTACTAATATATAGCAGGTTGAATGAAGAATTAGGTAAACTTAAAACACAAGATTGTGAAATTGATGAGGTAAAAGTAACAGTGGCACAAGTAAGGACCTGAGGGGTAGACCCATCTATCTTGAGGTTGAAGGTGTTTTGGTACAAAAATTGGTAAAGAGATGATAACATGTCATATGGTCTGAAGCAATACAGAGAAGGCATTTACCCAAGTTGGCCATGTTAGCAAAAGTGGCAATTAGAGTGTAACATGCGTCAAGGAACTCTTTTGGTTATGGAGCTTCTTGCACATGCGCTATGTATGACCAAACTCATTACTCATGCAATAATAGCACTTTTAAAGGAGCTCTTTTGGTTCTGAGCCAGGAACTCTTTTGATCCTGTAACTTAGTGTGGCATTTAATAAAGCCTCTCTAGAACCTTCGAGATTACCACTATGAAACCCACCGTGTCCAACTAGAGCACTCTGAGCTAGTGATTGAGAAGACAGAATATTACATGCAAAGGTTTCCCAAAGAGGAAGGATTTGTAGATTCATTCAAGAACCGAGATAGGAGAGAATCAATTTAAGTGACAAGTCAGGAAACTCATTACAACTATTTTTTCTCTCTGGCCTTGCATGAACCTCACATTAGCACTCAAAGGAAGAGGAGTCTTGTGTTTCTTATATATCTTCTTGAATTCGATAACACATGCAGTTAATGATCGATGTTGTAGCTCTCCTCGATGAAAGGATTTGCAAACACCGCATATCCATGATAAGTTGTGTATCCTCTGTTTAAGAAATCCACTTACGTCATCAATTCCTTTACATGTGCATCATGATTAGTTAAAGAAATGACGGGTGGTTTAATTTTATATGTATAGAAATGATCGTGTGCTAACCCAATCATTGTCCTTGGTTTCATCCGTTGGACGATCGGAAGTGAGACGGGAAACAAGAGTCCATTGCAAACCAGCCGACCGCTCCGAACCAAGTCACACGCCAAAAGAACAAATCTGAGAGTGAAATGACGTCACACGCCTTCTCAATTCCTCGTGTGCCCACACATGGGTGATTGGCATCAAGGATTGATGGCGCGTGGGCAGTGATCGGTGGTCGGACGGATGTCAAATTTTCCAAGGTACCCTAATCGAGGTTCGCCTATGATGGCTGCGAGATGATTTGTACCCTAAATGGGTGTTCTTTGTAGACAACATGTAGTATCATTTCGTATTGACACACGACACAAGGTACACAAATACGCCAAATTAGAATGAGCCAAGCTTTACTGTCATGTAATTAGAGATGGAAGGAACCATGATCTAAGTAAAGGCGTAAAGCCCTATGGGCCTATTTGCAATCTCTATTACATTGTAACAGCCCTCTTACAACATAGACAGATAGACTATTAAAGTTTTCCTCAATCTCGACTTTAGTGTTTTTTTATAAATTTTGATGTGAATTGGATGATGAGGATGTGATCAATATAATTGTGAGATGCTTATTAGGATATGTGTGTGTATGAATATTATTTGCCTGGATATCGAAAGTGAAAGAACTGCTACTGCTTCAACTCTTTTGCCTAGTAAAAAAGAGAAGTCTCGTACTTTGTCACTAAAAGTCATTAAAGTATGTTGTAAAAATTACAAGGTCAAAGTTATCCAAGGAAAGTTTAACCTTGCATGTTGTAAATCATGACTATAATCATAGAAGAATACCTAATCAAATGTCAAATGGGCTTGTACAGCAGAGAAATTCTGTCAACCAAACTTTGTTACAGAAACGTAAAATTGAGTAATTATTGATATTTATGCCATTAAGGCAACATTGCAAGTAGGTGTACATCCCAAAATGAAGTTGCTACTTTTACGAGATGCAGGATTAAGATTTGCAGATTCTATCCATAGGTCCTTGTTATTGTTTCTAGGAAAATGCTTTATCCTCCTAAACATTAGCCTCATAATCCTCTTATGGACATGAATTTAAGAGAGTATGAGGATATGGGCGAGCTTATTTAGGCTACACTTAATGATGATATATTATTACTCTTGGACTTGTGGTCCCTCTAACTTTCAGATTCAGAATATGTCTCTAGATGTCATGTTTTCTAATTACGGCAACAGAAGATTGCTGATTAATATTCACACATCTATTTTAGATGGCTCTACGACACACTTCAATTTATGCAAATGGGCGGCAATGGCATCATCTGATAATGGAAACTCCTCTTTGGAGAAGGAAAACACTGAGCAGTTAAAAGAAAATCTGCCCAATTCGGATTCTGGTAAATACATTTATCTGTCTGGTAGTATCAATTATGCAAAATGTGATGATATTGATTCATTTTAACCCACAATATTTTTGAAGTCTAAAGCTAATGATTTTGATTTAAAAGACTTAATATGCACTCTTCTTTTAAAAATATTTTAGATCAAAATAAACCTAGTATTCTTTTTTAGGATTAACACTTAAAAGAAAACTTTACAGTATATTGTTTCCTTTTCTGCTTGTGCAAGGAAATCAGGAGAGTTCACTGGAAAACAGCAACGGAACTAAAACTAACGCATCACCACTAGAGAGCAACGGATCTGAAACCAGCGCATCACCATATAAAACAGAGAACCTTGTGAGTGAATAAATATGATCCTGAACTCCTCTTCGGAATACCCCATTAAAGCTTTAACTGTTTCATTTATTATTAATTATGTTTTTTATTTGATATACTTGCTCATCAATATTGTTACAAAGAGATGGGGATTCATTTCTGGGATTCTCCTACCTTGCTAATATTGACAAATTCCTATTAAATTATGAATAAGATCAAATGTCGCAAATCGAGTACTTAAAACATGTGGTTATGCATTTCCTTAATTTTTCCATTCTTTTGGTACCTGGCCGATTTTTGGTCCAATACCACTCGTTCTTGGAAAATGCGGTCTTCTTTTCTTTTTTTGAAATAGTTTTTCCAAGCGCAATTATTAGTTTTCAACAAAAAAACAAGTATGATGGTTCATGAAGTAATCACTTGTTGCAATTTAACACCAGGACGAGGTTGTTGGTATTTTCAATGGACAAAAAAAGCTACTATTTTTATATGAAATGTGTCCAAGTATTTTATGAGTATTATTCCTTTGTTCTTCCCTGTTATTTTTATATTTTATATTTTTTTTTGTCTATCCAGTTCCAGAAAGAACGAGGGAAGGTTCTATCAACATTCGGGACTTTGGTTTCTCCAAAGCTTCGGGCTTCTCAGCTATCATTCGAGACAGGTGAAATGTAGAAAGCGATTTAAGTTGACTAACGAACTTTTGCTGTGAAATGCCAAAATCCAAGCACGAGGATATTTGTTCCTGACTTTTCGTTCTTCATTTATCTTGCCTCTTTTTTGAAATAAAATTTAACTAAATAACTGTGATTACTTCTTATTGCAGCCCTAGAAACACTTGTAGAATTAGCAAATGCACGTTCATCGATTCTTGAAGCTCATGATGCACTATACAAGGTTACGAAGAACACCAAGGAAAAACAAAATGGTGAGGTTTGACCAGTCCAAAATATAACATGTAGCTTGATCCAACAACAGAAGACGAAATCAATGCACCATGTTAAACAATCCAGGTTAGACTTGGATTTTTTGTATATTACCGAACAACGAATCTTTAAGTTTCGGGTAAAATGACTTAGATTGTTTAAGTCGATCTTGCTGGAATCGATTTGAAATATGAAATATCAAATTCCCAGCACACCACCTTCCTTTTTCAATACATATCTTTTGTTAGATTATTATTTTAGTCTCATATCTAATTATAAAACCATATCATGTCTCATCCTCTTCAAGTTCTTGATTGTTTATTAACTATTGGATTCACGGTTATACGAGCGGATATTTATTTGGTATGCATGTTATGACCTTATGTGGCAATCTTTACCCGTTGGGATTCCGTTACCTAATATATGATCCCAAACCTATCCCAAAAAATGAGACAATTCACCTTAGTTGTATTCGTTAGTCGCGGTTACACCATTTTTTGCAAAATGATCATTTTCGAGTACGAAGAATATTGTTTTACATTTTAAAACCGTTTTGTGCTATGTTCTGAAGCCATTCTGAACCCAAAGAGCACACAAGTTAGGACCAAGAACCAAACTGTTATATGCTAATTGGTTTCGGTTAAATGCCTTTAAAATTCCGGTTCAGTTCCGGGTAAAAACAAAACCCGGTGGAACCGAAATAAGGGAATTATAGGAACCGAGAGCCGATCCAAAAGTGTGTACATTGTCTAGTCCGGTTCTGGTTCGGGCGAAAAGGTTTTTTTGCTCATTCCTAATACAAACTATATGATGCTTGTGTGTATTTAACTCAATAAATAATATAAAACAATATCATTTATCTGAATGGTCAATTAAAAGACAAGATGGAACCAATTAACATAAAACAATATCATTTATCTGAATGGTCAATTTATCTGAATGGTCGATAAATAATATAAAACTATATGATCCAGCCCACTAACATTAAAATCTCAATGGTCAATTAAAAGACAAGATTGAACCAATTTCATATTTTTTTGAACAGCGAAGTTATGTTAGTGGGCTGGATCCGTAGTGACATTCAAACGGGTAGTATGCGAACCCAGAGTCATGCGCCATGAGGTAATAAACTCTTCTCCAACTATTTCCAGAAACCCCCATAGTGAGACTTGGGGGAGGGTTCAAACGAGAACTGTTTTTCGTACGAAAACTACGAGAATCAATCTTGGCCGTTCATTTTGGATAATAGACATGGATGAAGAGCGTGGGGGGATTGAGTGTGGCAGAGTGCATGTAAGGAATTCATGGGTGGGCAATCCAATTGAAG